>CM035840.1:463522150-463569983 GCA_020510985.1 Pholidichthys leucotaenia
ATGTGTCAGGCGGCCTCCCAGTGTCCCTGGGCCATCAGACCAGAAAGCATGATATGTCAAGTGGTCTCCCAGCATCCTTGGACTACTAGACCGTGGAGCATGATGGGTCAGGTGGTCTCCCTGGAATCACTGGGGCATGCAAACCCCCCCCCCCCCCCCCCCACCACCACCACCACCACCACCACCACCACCACCACCACGATAAGGTGACGATCCATGAGGGGGCAAAAAAAAAAAAAAAAAAAAAAACCATCATCAAGAATAAAAACAAAAATGTCACGCAGAATAAAAACAAAAATGTCACCCAGAATAAAAACAATGACATCATCCAGACACAAAACAAAAACATCATCCAGAATAAAACATCAAGCATAAAAACAAAAACGTCACGCAGAATAAAAACAAAAATGTCACCTAGTATAGCTATAAAAATTATATTGTACATATTTTATATTTACCTATTTTGTAAGATGTGTGCCTGTGTTTGTGTCTATGTTGAATGTAATTGTGGCTTGTAAATATGGATGTCACCAACTGCAAAACAAATCTACCTACGGGTACAAATAAAGTAACCTGAACCTGAACCTGAACCTAGTATGAAAACAATGACATCATCCAGACACAAAACAAAAACATCATCCAGAATAAAACATCAAGCATAAAAACAAAAACGTCACGCAGAATAAAAACAAAAATGTCACCTAGTATGAAAACAAAAATGTCATGCAGAAAAAAAAAAAATGTCATCCGACTTCCGGTTATGGCGGCCACGTGAGGGGGACACGTCTCGCTCTGCTCTGCTCCTGGAGACGAAAAAACGGCAAATAACTCTCTCATTTGGGACAGAACCTATCCCAGCGTTTGGACGAGGATATGTCGGTGAAGCCTAAGGCTGGAAAACCAGGTAGAGGAAAAAGCGAGCCGCCGAAACAGTCCAAATTAATGGACTTTCACGTCTGTGACGCAGCAGATAAAGAAGCTCCATATATGGCGGAGGAAGCGAGCAGCGGTGCGGTGAATGTGGGAAACGGCACAGGTGCGGTGCTTAACGCCATTAGTTCAATGAGAGCGGACTTTTCCGCTAAGTTTCATGGGATTATGGCAGCGTTGGAAGGAATGAGAAAAGAATTGGGTGACTGTGTAGAACGAATGGCGCAGGTAGAGCTTCGTGTCTCTAGTGCTGAAGATGACGTCACCTGTCTTCAATTAAAGGTGCGCACTTTGGAAAAAAAAATAAAAGTCTGGAAAATAACGTCTTGGACTTGGAATCCCGGTCGAGACGGAACAACTTGAGGCTGGTGGGTCTACTGGAGGCATCCGAAGGTTGGGACACATGTTTCTTTTTGGAAAAGTGGATTCCGGAGGCGCTGGGCAGCGCGGAGCTGCAATCAGCAGTCGTTCTGGAAAGCGCATATCGTATCGGCCCACGGAGAGATAAGGGACCACCGAGGACGATTATTATGAAGTTTATCAGCAACAGAGACAGGATGAAGATCTTCAACGCTGCGCGAGCTAAAGGCCAGATTAAACACCAGGACCAGCAGGTGCGGTTCTACCCAGATTTGGCCACAGGAATCCAACAATTGAGGAAGCAGTTTGATCCCGTACGTAAAGAGCTGCGCAACCTTGGGATTCGTCATGGTGTAATTTATCCTGCGAGACTGTTGACCACGTATGAGGGCAGAACCCACATCTTCAAGACCCCAGAGGAGGCGCAGGAGTTCATCAAGAAGATCCAAGAAGAGACTGGTGGGAGCTAAGCATGAACAAAATATAAGGTAGAATATTTAAGCATTTGCACACGCATCTGACTGACTTGAAGCAAATAGCAAGTTTACAAAATATAGATTGTATTATATATTAAAAAAACAAAACAAACAAAACTATGATGTACAAAGTTGCTAAAAATTTTGGAGTTAAGTTGGAAAACTACAGAAGAGAGTTAATGTTATGTCATTAAAAGTAGCAGAGTTAGGGTGATTGGGAGGATGAAGAAGGAGTGGCTTTGGCTGGTCCTCGTGGGTGTGGAACGGTCGATGGCTATATCGGGAGACGGATTTTTTTTTTTTATTTTGGGGGGATTACCACAAATGTGGGAAGGGGGAATTTGTTTGTGTGTAGTTTGTAGAATGAGTGTTCAACCACTCATGTTTTTGCTTCTCTGTATGAGCATGTTTATACTGCAAGGTAATCCTAAACTCCCTATTGATCATAAACCAAAGCGTTAATCTTAATTTAACTTCATGGAATTGCAGAGGTCTACAAAAATTAAAAAAAACTTAAACAAGTTATGAATAAAATAAAAGATATGGGTTCAAGAATTGTGTTTTTACAAGAAACTCATCTAATAGAGGAGGATGTAAAAAGAATTAAGAGTAGATGGCAAGGAAGTGTGTTCACCTCATCATTTTCATCCCGAGCCAGGGGAGTTATGACTCTCAAACATAAATCAGTCCCATTTCAAGTGAAAAATGTAATTGGAGACAAATTTGGAAGATATTTAATCATTCAAGGATCTTTGTTATTAGAAAATATAAATTTGGTAAACTTATATGGTCCCAATATAGATGATCAAAAGTTCTTTGCTAATTTATTTCTTACCTTATCATCACTTACAGGGCAACATATAATAGCAGGGGATTTTAATTGTACATTGAATCCCGGTATAGATAGATCAACAGGACTGGACTGTACGCACAATGGATGTAGGATGACCATTATTCATTTTATGAAAGAATTGAGATTGCTAGATATATGGAGAGAAATGAATCCACAAGTTAAAGCCTACTCTTGTTATTCCAATACCTACAAGACTTTCTCACGTATTGATTATTTTTTGATCTCCGTAAAATTAAGGTCCAAGATTCAAAACTGCTTTTATGATAACATCGTGATCTCTGATCATGCACCCTGCTGTCTAATATATGTAGATAAGAAATTGACAAAGGAACCAGGTAGATGGCAATTTCAGCATAAATGGCTTCAGGATGAGGAATTTGTTAAGTACATAGAAAAACAGATAGATGAGTTCTTTGATATCAATACTACACAAACATCAGCATGTGTAAAGTGGGAGGCTTTCAAAGCTTTTATTAGGGGACATATTATTAGTTATACAGGTTCAAAATCTAAGAAGACTCTAGAGGAGAGAGTTCAATTGGAACATAAAATAAAAATTCTTCAAGAAAAAGTATATGCAGGAAGTGATCCAAGGTTGGAGAACGAATTACTGATTTTGAGAGCTGAATATGACAAAAAATCAGCGAATAGAGCTGCCTCGAGTCTTCTAAGATTGAAACAATCTTTTTATGAACAAGGTGAAAAATCAGGAAAATTATTGGCATGGCAGATTAAACAATTAGAATTTAAAACACCAATTACCAATATTATAAGTAACGGACAGGTAGTTATAGATCCTTTAGAAATTAATAGAGCCTTTAGAGATTACTATGAAAAATTATATGATACCAAAAATGAATCTGACTTAACAAAACTAAATGGGTTTTTGAACGAACTATCTATACCGTGTATTTCAAATGAAAACAGGGAGATACTGGAGTCTAAAATTAGTCAAGAAGAAGTTGGGCTAGCCATTGATAATATGAAATCAGGAAAAAGTGCAGGACCAGATGGTCTTCCAGTTGACCTTTATAAAAAATTTAAGAATAAATTAATAAAACCTTTTTTGGAAATGGTTTTAGAAGCATTTCAAAATAGTAATTTACCATCATACATGAATAATGCCTTAATTATACTGTTGCCAAAACCAGATAAACCCTCTAATAAATGTGAAAATATGAGACCAATAAGCCTATTAAATGCCGACCTTAAGATAATCTGTAAAATTTTAGCAAGACGAATACAAGAAATTTTACCAAATATTATTAATCGAGATCAGAATGGCTTTATAAAGGGAAGACAAGGCTTCCATAATGTAAGAAGACTATTTAATATTATTTATTCTAATAAAGAAGCACCGGATACAGCTGTCCTATCACTGGATGCCGAAAAGGCCTTTGATAGAGTCGAATGGCCCTTTCTTTTTGAAGTCTTACAAAGGTTTGGACTTGGAAATAATTTCATAAAATGGGTTCAGATAATATATAATAATGCTACAGCAGAAATCCTAACAAATAACAATATTTCAAAATCAATAAAAATCAATAGAGGATGTCGACAAGGCTGTCCACTTTCACCTTTACTGTTTACTATGGCAATTGAACCTTTAGCGATGGCGATACGTCTACAGTCACAAATATATGGAATTAAAGTTGGACCAACAGAACATAAAATCTCCCTGTATGCCGATGACATAATTTTGTTTATGTCGAATCTTAAAAAATCAATTCCGACCTTGTTGAATTTAATAAAGAATTTTGGGGAAATATCAGGATATAAAATAAATAAAACTAAATCTTCAATATTAATGCTAAATGAGACCCAGAGAAATTACCCAGCCCCTGAGGTAAATCAATTCAATGTTGTAAATCAGTTTAAATATTTAGGAATCCAAATTGTGCCTAAGCTAGAATCAGTCGCCAGTGTCAATTATGAAGCCTTAATGACAGATATTGAGTTACTTCAGAGATGGATGTCACTACCAATGTCGATGATCGGGAGAATCAATATACTTAAAAGTAATATCTTACCTAAAATACTTTATTTATTTCAATACATTCCCTTACCACCACCTTTAGATCTATTCTCAAGAATTAAAAAAAAGTTAGTGGAATTTATATGGAACAACAGGAGGGCTTTGTCTTTATTATATTTACCATTTGATCGTGGAGGTCTGAAATGTCCAAATTTTATGTTGTATTATTGGTCGGCACAACTGAGGTCTATGACATATTATTTTTCATCAAATGATCTCCCTCACTGGACTGAAATGGAATCATACAATTTGCCTTTACCTCTTCCCATATTCATATATTCAGACTCGGCAAAAAAATTACAGAAACAAGTTAAAAACCCATTTGTAAAACATATGATTAAAATATGGTGTGAAACTAAAAAATATTTAAAAGAACCACACTTACTGTCACAATTTAGTCCAATATGGGGTAATCAATATTTTAAACCAGGGAGAGCGGATGCTGTGTTTAAAGTATGGAGTTTAAAAGGGATCCAAAAAATTCAAGATTTATATTTGTCATGTTCAGATAACATAATGTCTTTTGAAGAGCTGAGGATCAAATTTAATCTTAATAGAACACATTTTTTTAAATATCTTCAACTTAGGAACAAAATAATGCTCTCACTCGACCTATTTATTCATCCTTGGAAAAAATGTTGATGAAAGATAGTAAAAGAAAGGGTATTATTTCAGAGTTTTATAACTCATTGACACTATCCTCAAGTGAAAACTCACAGAAAAGATTAAACTACTGGAAAGAAGATCTGCAAACTGAAATTTCAGAGGAACAATGGGAATTGGCTTGTACAGAAGCTCAAACCAAATCAATAAATGTACGTCTTAAATTGATACATTTTAAATGGTTAATGCGGATGTATGTTACACCGGTGGAGTTAAATAGATATAACAAAAACATACCAGATACATGCACAAAATGCATGGAAAGTAAAGGAACCCTATTTCATTGTTTATGGGAATGTAGAATAATTAGAATGTTTTGGGAAGAGGTGAGGGTAACAATTGAAAAAATAATTTCAAAACAAATCATATTGAATCCTAAACTGTTTTTGTTGGGTCTGTACCCAAAAAAGCATAACTTTAATAAAAGTGAAAGAACATTCATAGACCTCAGTTTGCTTAATGCCAAAAAATGTATTGCATTACTGTGGAAAAAGACTCATAGACCAGATGTGACTCAGTGGTTAAGACAGATGTTAACAAACCTTCCATTAGAAAGAATAACATATATACTGAAATCAAAGGAAAGTGTGTTTGAGAATATATGGAGACCTTTTGTTGATTATGTAAAAAATTTAAACATAACTCTTGAAGAAGAAGGTGAATGATGTGTGTGGACCTTGTAAATTCCAAACTGGTGAACATAATATGTATACTTATGTAATGGATTGTCTAGACTAAACAGAGGAGCATTGTTGAAGACTTGATTTTGTTGGTGGTTGTTGGTGTTTTTAGTGCATTTTTTTTGTAGTACTTTAGTGTTAGTGTTTGATTGTTTGTGTTATGTTTGTTAAAAAAAGGTTCAATAAAGATATTGTGGAAAAAAAAATGTCATCCAGACACAAAAAAACCCATCAAGATTAAAAACAAAAACATCATCCGGAATTTAAACAAAAATGCCACGTAGAATGAAAACAAAAACCTCACCCAGAATGAAAACAAAAACATCACGCAGAAAAAAACAAAAATGTCACGCAGAAAAAAAAAACCCAAAAACGTCACACAGAAGAAAAAAAACAAATGTCATCCAGAAAAAACAGAAAACAAAAATGTCATTCAGATACAAAACAAAAACATCACCCGGAATAAAAACAAAAATGTCATCCAGAATGAAAACAAAAGTGTCATCCAAAATAAAACGAAAAATATCCAGACTGAAAACAAAAACATCATCCAGAATAAAACCAAAAATGTCATCCAGAATAAAAACAAAGACATCATCCAGACACAAAACAAAAACATCATCCAGAATAAAAAAAGTCACACAATAACAAAAACATCACGCACAATGAAAACAAAAATGCCATGCAGAATAAAAACAAAAACATCACACGTAATTAAAACAAAAACATCATCCAGAATGAAAACAAAATCAAGAATAAAAACAAGAACGTCATCCAAAATAAAACGAAAAATGTCCAGACACAAAAAAAATGTCATCCAGAATAAAAACAAAAATGTCATCCAGAATAAGAAACATCCAAGAATGAAAACTAAATCATCCAGAATGAAAACTAAAACTTCATCCAGAATGAAAACTAAAACATCATCCAGAATGAAAACAAAAATGTCATCCAGAAAGAAAACAAAAACGTCATCCAGAATAAAAACAAAAGCGTCATCCAAAATAAAACGAAAAATGTCATCCAGACTGAAAACAAAAACGTCATCAAGAATAAAAACAAAAGCGTCATCCAAAATAAAAAACAAAGACATCATCCAGACACAAAACAAAAACATCATCCAGAATAAAAAAAAAATCAAGAATGAAAACGAAAACATCATCCAGAATAAAAACAAAAACGTCACACACAATTAAAAAAAAAAAGTCACCCAGAAAGAAAACAAAAATGTCATACAGAATAAAAACAAAAACATCACACGGAATTAAAACAAAAACGTCATCCAGAATAAAAACAAAAACATTATCCAGAATAAAAACAAAAACATCACCAAGAATAAAAGCAAAAACGTCATCCAAAATAAAACCAAAAATGTCATCCAGACTGGAAACAAAAACGTCATCCAGAATAAAACCAAAAATGTCATCCAGACACAAAACAAAAACATCATCCAGAATCAAAACATCAAGAATAAAAACAAAAACGTCACGCAGAATAAACACAAAAATCTCATCCAGAATAAAAACATCATCCAGAATAAAAACAAAAACTTCGAGACAAAACAAAAACATTATCCAGAATAAAAACAAAAGTGTCATCCAGAATAAAACAAAAAATGTCATCCAGAATGAAAACAAAAACGTCATCCAAAATAGAACGAAAAATGTCATCCAGACTGAAAACAAAAATGTCATCCAGAATAAAAACATCATCCAGAATGAAAACAAATAGAACGAAAAATGTCATTCAGACTGAAAACAAAAATGTCATCCAGAAAAAAAGTCAGACATCATCCAAAATGAAAAACAAAAAAATCATCCCGAATGAAAACAAAAATGTCATCCAGAATAAAACAAACATTTTATTCTGTTTGGAACAGAGTTCCCCAAAGATGCTGTCCGAGTTCTTGACAGGCTGAGAGGTTGACAGCTGGCAGGTGTGGCGCTGCTCTGCTGCAACCTGGGCTACCTTGTGCTGCTACTGTGTGTGTGTGTTTGTAGTACTCAGTTTTTAGTGCTCAGTTTGAAGTATCATAATGACATTTTTGCTAAAGGGACTGCTTGTGCTCTTGATGTTTGCGATAATATGCCACTGTACCCAAGTGGACCAGCACATGAGGCTGACCATGCTCCTGAGCTACAGTCAAGACCAGCTCCTGCTTCTTCATTCCAGCCACGTCTCACCACCCCTTCTGTCTAGGGAACTCATACGAAACCCGACAGGAGGGCGTAGGAGCCGGTCGCGGAAGAGAGGGTAATGTGGCGGAGTACGACAGAGACTTCGGAGGAGAGAGAACAGGCCACCACTGCCATCCATGTTGCTCTGCAACATTCGCTCACTAAAGAGCAAAATGGAGGAATTCAAAATCAATGCCATGTTCCTATACGAGTACCGGGAGTCATGCCTGCTCGTTTTCACGGAATCATGCCTTCAGGAGGACGTACCTGACTCACTCCTATCCGTGGACGGCTTCTCCCTGGTGCGGCAAGACAGGGACGCGCTCTCCGGTAAGACCAGAAGAGGAGGTATTTGTGTGTACATTAAGAACAAATGATGTTCACAGTTCACCACAACAGTCGATTTGTACCCCGGACATAGACCTGCTGTGCTTAAGCCTGAGACCCTTTTATCTCCCCTGTGAATTTGGAAACATTTTATTATGCACCGTTTATATCTCACTGAGTGGGAATGCTTTCAACGGGGCAAAATGCTATTGTGTACTGTGTACACAGACAACTGGAACGCACTCCTGAAGCACCTTGTTTGATTTTAATCACTGCAAACTGGATGCAGCACTGCCTGGCTTCAGCCAATATGTGAACTGCAGTACATGGGGGAAAAGTATTTTTGGACAAATGCTATGGGAACATCAGAAATGCCTATAAAGCATGGGTTAAGCCCCCCTTGGGGTCCTCAGACCATAATGCTGTTCATTTGATTCCTACTTACAAGTCTCTGCTTAAAAGCAATAAACCACAGACAAAGACAATCTTCATATGGGACAATGAAGGCATAGAAACTTTGAGAGGTTGCTTTTCTGGTACCGACTGGGGACTCTTCCATAACTTTAGTTAGAGGAGGCCACAGATATCATAACGAATATATAAAATTCTGCAAAGGAAATTTTTTTAACTCAGAAAGTAATCACTATGTACCCTAATAATAAGTCTATTTCCAAGGAAATAAAACAGTGCATAGTACAGAAAAAGATTGCTTTTAAGAGGGTGAACATGCTAAACATGAAAAAATATACAGAAAGAACTTAAGCATAAACTAAGAACAGCTAGAGATGAGATGAGGAAGAAATTTGAATCTGAATGCCTAAGAAAAAGTTCTAGGAAATTGTGGGACTCCATTAAAGTAATGACAAAGATGACTCCATCCAAAAGCTGCATTAATGTAATGAATGAGGAAGAAAAGGAAAACGAGTTTAATCTTTTTTTGCAGATTTGAGACTAGAGATTTTTCTCATGAACAAAAAGCTACTCTGGGCATTTATACCCGTTTCAGGCTCCACAAAAATTATAGTTGACCAGCATGTTGTGGAGAGTTTTCTCACATATATGACCCAGGGAGGCATCTGGACCAGATGGGATCTCTGGGTGCTGACTGAAGTCATGCAGTAAGGAGCTAGCAGAAACCTGGAGTCCCATCTACCAGAAGTCCTTAGATACTTGTTCTGTCCCAGTAATTTGGAAAAGCTCTATTATAATTCCTGTACCAAAAAGAGCAAGCTGTAAAGAGAATAATGACTACCGTCTTGTTGCACTGACCTCACTGGTAATGAAGTGTCTTGAGAAGATTGTCATTGACATTTTGAAAACTGGTATTGGAGCACTCTGGGATCCTCTGCAGTTTGCTTATAAAAAATAATAGAAGTCCAGAGGATGCCATTTTAACCTCAACTCATTCTGTTTTTTAAACATTTGCAGGAGATAACCTCATATGCTCATCTTTTATTGGTTGATTTTAGTTCAGCTTTTAACACACTGCAGCCACACCTTTAAGAGGTTAAATGATTTTAATGTGCATCCAGATATTATTAAATGGTACCACTTATTTTTAACTCATCGTAAACAGCAAGTTAGTGTAAATGGAACTTTATCTAAATTTAGAACCCTAAGCACAGGAGCTCCCCAAGGTTATGTTAGTTCACCAGTCTTGTTCACTTTGTACACTAATGAGTGCAGAAGTGTCTATCCAGGCAATCGAATTATTAAATTTTCTGATGACACTGCTGTTTTATCACTACTTCAAAAGACTCATGATCTGTCAAGCTATTTTATAGAAATTCAGAGGTTTGTCAATTGGTGTGATGACAGTCATCTCATTTTGAATACTGATAAAACAAAGGAGATGGTGTTTGGGGAGTTGGTGACCACAGGCCTGTGGTCATCCACAACCACACTATAACAGGTTAGTTCCTATAAATATTTATTGACGATTCATTAACCTGGAGCACACATATTGATTACGTATGTAGCAGACTACAACAGCGGCTGCATTTTTTGCGTAGATTAAGAATCCATGGCATCGATAAAAGGATTATGTTAACATTTTACCTGGCTGTGTTGGAGAGCTGTATCAGATACAGCATCACAACTTGGTTTGGCAACCTCTCTGTGAAACTAAAGAACAGAGTGCTGCGTTTAATTCATACTGCATGGAAAATCATTGGAGTTAAAGAGTATTTACCCATGCAGACCATATATGAACAGGCAGCCTGTAGACAAGCCCAAAAAATAACACAACATAACAAAAATAATTTTTTTCTAAGTTGTCTGTGTTTTTTCAACTGATTTAGATTAGATTAGATTCAACTTTATTGTCATTACACATGTATGAATACAAGGTAACGAAACACAGTTTAGCATCCAATCAGAAGTGCAAAGGACAGCAGTGCAGTATATACGGTAATTAACAGTATGTGCAATTTAAGCAAATATATGCAAATATATGCAGCAGTGCAGAAAGTTAAGAGTACTGTTATGTGCAAATAATGTGCAATAAGTTAGATGTAGTTATGTAGTTATGCAGTTATGTACAGGTGAGGATGGTAAAAGATGACTGTAAGAGAGTCAGCGGGGAACTAAGTTCAATAACGTGACGGCTGTTGGAAAGAAACTGTTCCTAAACCTGCTGGTTCTAGTCCGAAGGCTTCTGAAACGTCTTCTGGAGGGGAGAAGCTGGAACAATCCATGAGCAGGATGGTTGGAGTCCCTAAGAATGCTGCGTGCCCGGCGCAGACATCTTTTCCTGTAGACGTCCTCTATAGCTGGAAGTGGAGTCCCTGTGATGCATTGGGCGGTTTTCACCACCCGCTGCAGCGCCTTGCGGTCAGCTACAGAGCAGCTCCCATACCAGACTGTGATACAGTTGGTCAGGGTGCTCTCTATCACGCAGCAGTAGAAGTTGCCCAGGATGTCCGTTGACAGATGGTTCTTCTTCAGTGTCCTCAAGAAGAAGAGGCGCTGATGGGCCTTCTTGATCAGGCTGGTGGCGTTAACTGACCAGGACAGGTCCTCCGAGATGTGGGTCCCCAGGAATTTGAAGCTGGGGACACGTTCAACAGCTATGCCATTGATATGGATGGGGTCATGTGTCTCTTCCCTCTCCTTCCTGTAGTCCACTGTGAGCTCCTTGGTTTTGCTGGTGTTAAGGAGCAGGTTATTGTCAGCGCACCAAGTAGCCAAGTGCTCAACCTCTGCCCTGTAATCTGACTCGTCGTTGTCCCTGATGAGTCCAATCACCGTGGTGTCATCTGCGAACTTTATGATGGAATTGGATCCATACATAGGCCTGCAGTCATGGGTGTAGAGGGAGTAGAGGAATGGGCTGAGCACACAGCCCTGTGGTACACCAGTGTTGAGTGTGATGACGGAAGAACGGTTGGGGCCTGACCTAACATGCTGGGGTCTGTTGGTCAGAAAATCCATGATCCAGTTGCAAGTGGAGGTACTGATTCCCAGGTCCCCAAGTTTAGTGAGCAACTTGGAGGGGATAACTGTGTTGAATGCTGAGCTGAAGTCAATAAACAGCATTCTTGCATAGGTGTTCTTGTCATCCAGGTGTGAGAGTACATAGTGCAGCGCTGTAGAAACCGCATCCTCTGTACTCCTGTTGCTCCGGTAGGCAAACTGATGAGGGTCCAGTGTAGGGGGCAGGCTTTTTTTGAGCTGTGCCAGGACCAGTCGCTCGAAGCACTTCATGACTATGGGCGTCAGTGCCACAGGGCGATAGTCATTTAGGCACGATGGTGTTGAATGTTTCGGCACTGGTACTATTGAAGTGGTCTTGAAGCACGCTGGTACCACGGCCTGGGCCAGGGACAGATTGAAGATGTCTGTGAAGACCCCTGCCAGCTGCTCAGCGCATGCCCTCAGCACACGCCCAGGAATGCCATCAGGGCCAGCAGCCTTACGTACGTTGACATGACTCAGTGCATTACGGACGTCGGTGTGGGTGAGTGTGAGGTGGTGGAGGTCATCAGAGGGTGGGAAATTGATGTTCTTTTCGTTGTTGTCCTTGTCAAAATGAGCATAGAAGTTATTTAGCTCATTGAGAAAGGGCACAGTCATGGCTATAGGTATGGAGTTGCTGGGCTTATAATCAGAGATAGCTTGAATGCCCTGCCACATACGTCGGGGGTCAGAGTCCCCAAAATGTTCCTCCACCTTCAGCTTGTAGCTGTGCTTGGCCTTCTTGATGCCCCTCTTCAGATCTGCCCTGGATGAACTGTAGGCCTGTGCATCACCAGATCTAAAGGCATTGTTGCGTGCTTTTTTTTAACCCTTTTAACCCTTTGAGTGTGATAATTTGCGTGCCCCTAGTGGCAGAGCACGGCACTGCACCTCTGCCTTCTCACTCTGTCAAAAGTGAGAAATTTCAGTGTTTTTTTTAATGTACTGATTTCTTGTTCATATACTTTGAAGATAAGACGATGAGGTACCTCTGTACAAAAAACGGTGTCAAAAGACTGAAACATTTTTTGTGTAAATATGTCCAAAGTCCAGTTTTGACTGAGTTATGGAATTTAAAGAGGTGCCGTGACAATATGCAAATAAGATGCGTAAATTTATTCCTATCTGAAACTTTGGATCATATTTTACATCTTTCTAATTGACAGTAAGCCATTATCTCTTACCACTTTCAAGTTATAGCCTTGGAAATCTGAACTATTTTATTGACAAAAAATATTTACCACTCTTGACCACTAGGGGGTATGTTGCAGTACTGCGCCATACACACTCAAAGGGTTAAGACAATTTTGCACCGCTGAATCCAAAAATGACATCCGTTTCGCTCAATCAAATCAGGTTTTTATGCTAAGATGCAAGTAGTTGTACAGTTGTACTGTAAATTGAATAGTAGACATTGATAAAGGTAACATCATCATTGTTCAAAATTCAGAGAATTTCAAGAAATAAAGAATTTTGCATCATATAAAGCAAAAATACCTGTCCATGTAAACAAAACCGTAAAAAACATGTGGCCATAGTTCAAAAAGTTGACCTGATTGAGCAAAACCAATAAGATTTTTGGATTCAGCACATCAACATTGTCCTAAATCAGCTAAAGAAAACTTAGACAATAAATTTGGTGTTGACCAGTGTTATCGGTGACATGAGCCATGAACTAAACGATGAATATGAGCGGCTGCCCTCAGGGAGGAGATACAGAGTCTCCAAGTCCAGCTTCAACAGATGTAAGAACTCATTTATCCCGATGTCAGTAAGATTTCTAAACTCAAATAGATAGGCCAGGGACACTTATAACTCCTGCTATTAATGACTACTGTTATATATTTATGTATTTTTTTTAGATGCAAATGGCTTTTAGATGTTATTTGTATCATTAATTGTGTTTTATTTCATCTATATTTTTTACATGAAGGCTCTTATGTACTACAGCCATTGTGTATGTGTAGATTGTGTGGTTGCAGCATGGGTGATGAGCCCAAGACAAATTTCCCCTTGTGGGACAATAAAGTTCATCTCATCTCATAAAAATTCATTCAGAATAAAAACAAAAACATCATCCAGAAAACCAAAAACATGATACTATTAATTAAGAATATCTAAACATGAACTTTTAGCTAGGACAGGTCCTGATTCATGTCCTAGTAACAGGCAGACATAAATAAACCAAACGTAACCGTGACCATGATAATAGTACTTAACAGAACCAAGAAAATCTAACCTGAGATTAAAATAAGAAATAAGAACGTAAGATTAAAATAAGAAACAGTAGAAGGCAGACAAGAAGTAAATGGCAAATTCAAAAGAACGTAAGGAGGGACATGAACATGAAAATAAATGCAAAAATAAAGCTGGACTGAGGTGAAGAAAATACAGTGAATAACAAAAATAAACTTAAAGGGTGAGCATGGTCCCCCAACCATGCTCAGAACCTGATCAAGCCCTGCCTTTAAGGAGTGGATTTCAGCCACCTCAAAACAACCTTAACAAAAAAACAAAAAAAAAAAAACCCACGAGTCCAAAACAAGAACAAAACAGTCAGTTGGGGCCAACCAGAGACCCTGGTCCCAGACCTAAGAGCGCGATGCACAGAGTTCATGAACACTCCCCCCCTTCCCCAAGCCAGAGAGCATGGGAAGTCTGGTGGCCTCCCAGCATCCCTGAGCCACCAAACCATATGGCGTAATGTGTTGGGTGGCCTCCCAGCTTCGCAGGGAAACCAGACCAGAAAGCATGATGCATCAGGAGGCCTCTCAGAGTCCCTGGGCTACCAGACTGTAGAACGTGATGTGTCGGGTGGTCTCCCAGCATCCCTTGACCACCAGACCATGGAGTATGATGTGTCAGGTGGCCTCTCAGCATCCCCAGACCACCAGACCATAGCGCGTGATGCGTCGGGTAGTCTCCAAGCATCCCTGGACCACCAGACCATGAAGCATGATGCGTCTTGTGGCCTCCCAGCATCCCTGGGCCACCAGACCATAGATTGTGATGTGTCGGGAGACCTCCCAGTGTTCCTGGACCACCAGACTGTGGAGCATGATGTGTCAGGCGGCCTCCCAGTGTCCCTGGGCCATCAGACCAGAAAGCATGATATGTCAAGTGGTCTCCCAGCATCCTTGGACTACTAGACCGTGGAGCATGATGGGTCAGGTGGTCTCCCAACATACCTGGACCACCAGACTGTGGAGCATGATGTGTCGGATGGCCTGTAAGTGTCCCTGGGCCACCAGACCATAGAGCGTGATGTATTGGGTGGTCTCCCAGCATCCCTGGACCACCAGACCATGGAGCATGATGCATCAGGGGGCCTCCCAGCATCCCTGGGCCACCAGACCATGAAGTGTGATGTGTCGGGTGGTCTCCCAACATAACAGGACCACCAGACCATACAGCGTGATCTGTCAGGTGGTCTCTCAGTGTCCCTGGACCACCAGACCGTGGAATGTGATGTGTCGGGTGGCCTCACAGCGTCCCTGGGCCACCAGACCATAGAGTATGATATGTCAGGTGGTCTCCCAGCATCCCTGGACCACCAGACCGTGGAGCATGATGTGTCGGGTGGTCTCCCAGTGTCTCTGAAGCACCAGACTGTGGAGCATGATGTGTTAAGTGGCTTCCCAGCATCCCTGGGCCACCAGACCATAGAACGTGATGTGTTGGGTGGTCTCCCAGTGTCCCTGGACCACCAGACCATGGAGTATGATGCATCAGGTGGCCCCCCAGCATCCCTGGGCCACCAGACCATAGAGAGTGATGTATCAGGTGGTCTCCCAGTGTCCATGAACTACCAGACCGTGGAATATAATGTGTCTGGTGGCCTCACAGCATCCCTGGGCCACCAGACCATATAGTATGATGTGTCAGGTGGTCTCCCAGTGTCCCTGGACCACCAGACCAGAGAGCGTGATGCATCAGGTGGTCTCCCAGTGTCCCTGAACCACCAGACCGTGGAGTACGATATGTCGGGTGGTCTCCCAGTGTCCCTGGACCACCAGACCGTGGAGTATGATGTGGTGGGTGGCCTCCCAGCGTCCCTAGGAAACCAGACCATAGAACATGATATGTCAGGTGGTCTCCCAGCATCCCTGGACCACTAGACCGTGGAGCATGATGTGTCAGGTGCCCCCCCCCTTCCCAGGCCACCAGACCGTGGAGTGTGATGTGTCCTCCCCTGGAGACAGCAGCTGAGAAACATGCTCCTCGTGGACCGCAGGGGCTGGAGTGTGCAGCTTGTGAGACAGCAGCTGGGGAGCGTCAACCACCGATATTGAGGGCTGACCAGTGATAACACCAGACAATGACTGCTGATGAGCAAAGAGCCCAGGCAACTCAGGCTGTCGCATTTCAAGCCTAGCTGCCTGGGTATCCATCCCAGACACGGCCACCCCGGACAAAGAGGAAGAGACAAACATCGAGACACTGTAACTGGCAGCCGTGGAGCCTGGCGAGGAGAGCTCAGGAGCAGATGGCAGCTGCAACTGGGTTTTCCCACCAAGAGTAAGGCAAGACCTCTCTAAAATTGATATCGTAAATACAAGAAAAAAGGACTTGCCTTAACTCTTGCTCCACCACCAACGAGGACTCCGGTGACTCTGCTGCTGCAGTTCTAGCAGCAAGAGTGACGACAGATGGAGCCTCTGGCGTGACGACAGGCGGAGACTCAGGCAGAGCTGCAAGTGACCGAAGCGCACCGGTCTCAGGGTGCAATGGCTGAGGCCCACCAGCTTCTGGGACGACCAGTGGAGCTGATGCCAATAGCATAGAGGGAAGATGGAGAGACCCGGCTGAAGAGGAGGCCCTTATTTCCAAAAAGCCGGGGGCTGATGGTCCGTCCACCTCTGGCGTGGAGAAGAACTCATCAGAGAGCACGAACTCCTTGAAGAGGGCCAGAATGTCTGCCCAGAGATGGGGCTTGGATGCTGTGATCTGATAAGCCTCCCAACACGCTCAGTTCTTCCACCCATCCCTCTATTGGCAGAGTTTAAAGCACTCCCCAAGCTCCTTGATGACAGTGAGCAACTCCTTGCAGTGGGCCAGGTCCTCAGGCGTGGATGCAGGGGCTGGAGGAACCCTGGGCATGGTGCTTGGGAGAGAGGGAGGAGGAGAGGTAGGTGATGAAATGGTAGCAGATTTAATAGTGGAGGCAGATGGTGAAGGCTCAGCAGCTGTAGGTGGCTGCTGTCCAGTCTCCTCACTGGGAGCAAGGCAAGCCCTTTCATTAATAGGTGTTCATAAATGAACAGGCATTTGCCTTGTCCCTGGTTCTGCTGCAGCTGAAGTGCCAGATGAATCCTCCTGTGGGACTGCAGAGATCATCTGGCAGGGTGCTGCGGGTTCTGGTACTGGCGGCGCGTGACGAGAGAAGCGGCGTCAGCATTGGTCCCTCCGTTGCTCTCTCCGCCTCTCCTCGCTGGACCAAGGCAGAAAGGCAGCTGGCTCCTGACAGAAAGTGAATGGAGAAGGAGAGAAAAATGGGCAGCTCCTGTACCCATGGAAGCACCTGCAGACCCGGGGTGCGCTCCAATGCTCACGTCGCAGGACCCCAGAGGTCGAACCCCTCCCCACCATTCATGCAGCTGCCAGCTGTGGCAACCAGGTCCCACAGTTCCCTCGTGGCTGGCCCACAGCTGCTCCTCACTCAGGCACCAGTCCCCCATGCCCATGCAAACACAGTCCGTTGGATCCAAACTGGCAGCAATCTTCTGCTGTGAAATGCTCCCTTTCGTAGCACACAAACAGGAGAGACTGGGCCCAAGCGCTGGAACTGTAGTTTGCAGTGATTTTATTTTTAGGTCAAAACTAGAAGCAAGACGAGACATGACGTGACATCACTAGACCAGACATAACATAGCATCAGAGTGGATCGCCACGTCGAGGGCAGTGCACAGCATGTATAAGTAGTGCAGCAAATCAGCAAGAAATGTGGACAATCAGTAATCAAAAAAATCAAAAGCAGCCGTGAATAATTAACAAAGCAAAGGCTCAAAATGCAAAACCAGAAGTAAACCAAAGATGCTATCAAAACAAGCCCAAACCCAAATCATGACAGGAATAAACGCTTCGTTACACGGACGGTGAGCCATGGAACTTTTTCATCGTTTGAACTGATGATTTTAAAAATTGGCTCCTCAAACCCATTTTATTGTGTTTTAATTTAAGTTTATGTTTATTTAAGTATATAATTTAAATTTAAGTTTTTGTTTTAATTTAATTTACAAACTGTGTTGGAAGCCACATATTAATTATATAAAAGGTAAAGTATCCAAATCAATTGCAATATTACACAGAGTGAAATATTTGCTGAATCAACCCACACTATACACCTTGTATCATTCATTAATACTCCCATACATGACATATTGTAATGAAGTATGGGGAAATACATATAAAACAAACATATATCCACTCTTTATGCTTCAAAAGAGAGCTATTAGAATAATCAACAAAGCAGCTTACAGGGAACCAACAAACCCACTTTTTCTTAAACAAAAAACTCTCAAGTTGAAAGATCTGATCGACTTTAAAACCGCAATAATAATGTTCAAAGTGAAGAATCTATCACTGCCCGCAAATATCCAAAAGTTGTTCCAAGCAAGGGAGAAACGATATCACTTCAGAGGAACATGTATATTTCAAAAGCCTACAGTGAGAACAACTACCAAGCAACACTGTATTTCAGTGCAAGGTGTCAGATTATGGAACGATTTTGGACCTGAATTAAAATCATGTACAAAGCTTGGACAATTTAAACAAAAACTAAAGGAAGAAATACTCCAAACATATTTACAAGACGACATGTAAACTCACATAAGGATTGACATTTCCAGCCTGTGTTGTGTTATAGCTTAGTTTTTCTTTTTTCTCTGTGACACTATGTCTTAGATTTGTTTTTGAATAGTAACCGCTTAACTTAGACTAGCTCAGTTTTCTTTTTCTCTCAGTCATATTTTGTCTTAGCCTTGTTTTAAATTGTAATCGCTCTTGTCTTGTTTTCTCTTTTTTCTCCTTTGAATTCTTGGATGGAATATGGGTGGGCAATATAAGCTGCGGCTTCAGCCATCACCCATTTCGGATAACTCACGTGGAATTGTATAGTAGAAGGAGTCTTTGTCTAATTTGACCTTGTTGTTATATTATACAGTTTCTTTTAACCTGTAATGTACTATCCGAAAATAAATTCATTCAATTCATTCATTCATTTACCGCCCTGCAGGAGTTAATGCCTCCTTTTTATCTGAGTTTAGCAATTTTTTAACTTCTATTATTAAATTTGAGCAGATTTTATTACTTGGAGATTTTAATTTGCATATTAACGATCCCAATGACAGTTTTGCTGTGAATTTCTTGGGTATTATTGAATCATTTAATTTTGTTTTGTGTCTATCTGGCCCTACGCATATAAAAGGAAATACACTTGATCTTGTTTTTACACTCTGTCTTAATGTGAATAATGTTCAGACTAAGGAGCTTCTTGTGTCAGACCATTTTTGTGTTCTTTTTAATTTATCAGTTAAATCAGTCTGTTACACTGGCAAGCGGGTAAAATGCTCTCGTGTCATTGACCAGTTTTCAGCTGTGAAATTTTCTGCTGCCTTTGACAGCAGTGTGGTTTTATCCTCTGATGACGACACTGAGAGCCTGGTCTGCTCTTTTAACTCACACTGTTCAAGCATCTTAGATGTAGTTGCTCCCTTTAAAACCAGGACTGTCCACGCTGTTAATTCATCCCCCTGGTTCAATGATGATCTCTGTTGTTTTAGACGTAAATGTCGGAGGGTGGAAAGACTGTGGAAGTCCACTAAACTTGAGGTGCATCGATTGTACCTTAAGGAGCTGTTAATTGAATTTAATAATATGATAAAAATGGCGAGAACTTCTTATTTTTCCAACATCATCTCCTCCAATAGTTACAATCCAAAGATCCTCTTCAGCACAATAGACAGTATAGTTAATCCTGTTAGTTCTGCTCCCCCTGTTTATTCATGTAATGACTGTAACAAGTTTCATTCCCTTTTTGTTGACAAGGTCACTGCTGTTACGGCTGGTTTTACTCATTCCTTTCCCCTAATCCTTGATTGTCCTAACAGACAGGCCTTTTTAAATGATTTTACTCCAATTTCTTTTGAGGATTTGTTAGTGTGGATGAGTTCCATGAAATCATCCTCCTGCGTTTTAGATATTTTGCCTTCCTCACTGTTAAAAGAGGTAATTGGCTCAGTGGGTACGTCTTTGGTTAACATCATTAATAGTTCACTTGAATCTGGTTGTGTACCCTCATATTTTAAACATGCAGTTGTGCAGCCACTTTTAAAAAAAACCTAACCTTGATCCATCTGTTTTTAAAAACTTCAGGCCAATTTCTAAGCTTCCTTTTATTTCTAAGCTTTTAGAAAAAGTTGTTGTCAAGCAGCTCACTGACTTTCTGATTGAACACAATATTTTTGACAAATTTCAGTCAGGTTTTCGTCAGAAACACTCGACAGAGACCGCTCTTCTCAGGGTGTCAAATGATATTTTAATGTCATCAGACTCTAGCAAATGCTCTGTTTTAGTGTTATTAGATCTTACTGCAGCATTTGATACTACTGATCATTTTATTTTGTTACAAAGGCTTAGAGATTGGGTAGGTATTTCTGGAAAAGCTCTGGATTGGTTTTTCCGTGGCTGTTGGCGCTTATTCATCTGACTCTGCTCGTTTAACCTGTGGGGTGCCTCAGGGTTCTATTCTGGGTCCACTTTTATTTGCCCTATATATGCTGCCACTTGGTTCTATTATCAGCAAATTTAAAGGTGTGTCTTATCACTGCTACGCTGATGATTTACAGCTACTTTTCTCTTTTAAGTCTGACCATGTTGACAATTTAAAAATTATTCATGATTGTCTGTCTGCAATTAAGGACTGGATGTCTAGTAACTTTTTGCAACTTAATGCTGATAAAACTGAAGTCCTTATTATAGCACCTGATAATCTAATTCCTAAGTTGGTTAATAGCATTGGTTCATTAAGCTCTAACGTACGGTCTAAACTAAAAAATCTTGGTGTCATTTTCGATCAATCGATGAGTTTTGATCAGCATGTCAAATCTCTGACCCGGAGTTGTTTTTTCCACCTTAGGAATATATCCAAAATTAGGTCAATACTTTCCTACACTCAGTTAGAAATCATTATTCATGCCTTTGTTTCTTCACGTTTGGACTACTGTAATGCTCTTTTTACATGTCTTAGCAAATCCTCTTTACACCGCCTACAGTTAGTCCAGAACGCTGCTGCAAGATTACTAACTAGGTCCAGTAGATTCTGTCACTCCTGTTTTGGCCTCCTTGCATTGGCTTCTGTAAATTATAGAATTGATTTTAAAGTTCTTGTCCTTACTTACAAAGCCATTCATGAAGAGGCACCTTTTTATATTAGTGACCTGCTCTCTCTACACCAGCCCAGCAGGTCTCTCAGGTCTTCTCATCAGAATCTATTGGTAGTTCCTAGTACTAGGCTCAAAACCAAAGGCGATAGAGCCTTTGCTGCTGTTGCTCCCAGACTGTGGAACTCCTTGCCTTTTGAACTTAGATCTGCACCTTCCATTGGTGTATTTAAGAAGCAACTAAAGACCCACGTTTTTAGCCTGGCTTTTTAACTATGTGCCGATTGTATTTTTATGTGCTTTTACTGTCTACTTTTTTTTTTTTTTACTGTTTTATGTGCCTGTGTTTTTATTTTTTTTTTGTACCATGTTAAGCACTTTGTGACTCTGTGAAAGGTGCTCTATAAATAAACTTATTATTATTATTATTATTATTATTAATAAAAATGACCATGATACTAAAACCCAAACAAAACCAAAAACATGATACTATCAATACAGAATATTTAAACATAAACTTTAAGCAAGGACAGGGCCTGATTCATGTCCTAACAGACATAAATGAACCAAACGTAACCATGACCATGATAATAGCACTTCATAAACAGAACCATGAAACACTAACCTAAGATTAAAATAAGAAACATGAGAAGGCAGAACTAAGATAATCCTAGCAAACAGAAGTAAATGGCAACTTCAAAAGAACATAAGTAGAGACATGAATGTGAAAATAAACACAATAATCAAACTGGGCTGAAGTGAAGACAATACAGTGAATAACAAAAAGAAGCAAAGCGTGATCATGGTCCCCCAACCATGCTCAGAACCTGACACATCGGATACTGGTAGCATGTGAGTGCATGTCTCGTGGTTTTCGTCCTCCTGTCTGACTTCTTGGTCTGTGATGATAGTGACCCGTTCGAAAAGTCTCCTGACAACTGATAGTTTGTCTGCTGTGGGGTGTTCTGATGTCCATAGTAGGTACTGATCAGTGTGGGTTGGTTTCCTGTAAGCTGAGATTTTTATACTGCAGTCATCGTTGTGGTGGATTTTCATGTCCAGAAAGGCTATAGTACCATTTTCTTCCTCTTCGTCTGTGAATTTTATGTTCCCAGTGCGGTCTGTGTTCTTCAGATGGTCTATGAGTTCTTGTGTGTGCCCTTTTTTCATTTTCTCCAATATGTCGCCCACGTATATCTTCCAGAGGGTGGGTTTGCATTGTATGGATGCTGTGTTGATGGCTTTATTTTCCAGATCCTCCATGAAAAAGCTTCTCATCATGGCTGATAGTGGGTTGCCCATTTATAAACAGCAAAAAGAAAACTTCAAAGCTGAAAATCTTTGGCTGAAAAACTAAAATATTTTAAATTTGACCAAAAGTGAACAGCCTAACCTTTTAGAAAAAAAAAAGAAAGAAAGAAATGTAATCTTAATTAGAAAACAGTCTAACTGTGAAAAATGTTAGCATAAAAGCACCAAAAGCTGAAGGTTAAAGGCAGTTATCCTAAAAAACCTAAAATATATGCCGAACTCTGAAGAAAAAAAAATACTACCTTACACGCTAAAACTGTACATTGGTTCCCCTACTATTATATTGGGGGGGAGGGCACCCCCAAATGGACCCTGCACCTGCCACCCCTTAGAGAGTCAAGCTAGTTTTATTTAATTTTATTTCTATATAGCGCCAGATCACAACAGAAGTTATTTTAAGCTGCATTCCCTATAGAACAAGTCTTGTCCTTTAATTAAACTAAACAGCCAGATGTTATTTATCTTATTTACACAACAGCAGCTCATTTCTGTCTCTTCTCCTCACTGCTCTGTATCGTGCACATGCTGCGGGGACATAACCCCAGACACGTGTGCGTTCTTCACACCACTAGCAAGTGCCCAACTTCTCCCCCCAGTGCAAGCAGCACAACAGCTACAGTATGGGGGTGGATGGCCAGGCTTCATTCCATTGATTATATATCTACATATTATTCCATCTAGCTACATTGCTCCGCACTGTGTGTGTTTATATACTTGCATATTTATTCCACCTAGCTGCAATGCTCCGTACTGTGGGTGTTTATATATTTACATATTTATTCCATCTAGCTACAATGCTCTGCACTGTGTGTCTGTGTGTGTGTGTGTATATATATATTTTATAGTAATATGTACATATGTATATTAGCTGCTCTTGCTTGCTTGTTTTTTTTCTTGCCTTCTGATTGTTGCTCTGAGTGTTGCTATCCCTGTGCTGTTGCAATCCTGGAATTTCCCCGTTGTGGGACTAATAAAGGCTTATCTTATCTTATCTTATCTCATTGATAAGCACAGAAGCGACCTTGAAAGTACCAGTTTGGTCAAACAGCTGCTACTCCTGTTTGTCAGGGACAATTGGACTGATTCCCATCATGCTGCATCAGAGAGGATCATCCGTGAACCTCATTTTAATAGGAGGTAAGTAACGTGAACACCATGTCTCTGTAATTATAAAACAGCAAATGCTAAATGACGATGCTAAGTTGTTGCTAATAGGAAACAGAGTCGATAAGACCATCGTTTCCATCCATCCATCTTCTACAGCTTCTCCGGAGGTCCAGGTTGCAGAGGCAGCAGCTCAAGCAGAGAAGTCCAGACTTCCCTCTCCCCAGCCACCTGCTCCAGCTCTTCAGAGAGGATACAAAGGTGTTCCCAGACCAGCTGGGACACATAGTCTCTCCAGTGAGTCCTGGGTCTGCCCCAGGGTCATCACCCACTGGGACATGCCCGAAACACCTCAAGTGGGAGGCGTCCAGGAGGCATCCCGATCAGATGTCCATACCACCTCAACTGGCTCCTTTCAATGTGGAGGAGCAGCGGTTCGAATCTGAGCCTCTCCTGGATGACTGAGCTCCTCACCCTATCTCTGAGGGTGGGTCCAGCAATCATATGAAGAAAGCTCATTTCAGCCGCTTGTATCCGCGATCTCATTCTTTCGGTCATTACCCAAAGCTCATAACCATAGGTGAGGGTAGGAACGTAGACTGACTGGAAAATCGACAGCTGTGCCTTAGAGCTGAGCTCCCTCTTCACCACAACAGACCGGTACAACGTCCGCATCACTGCAGATGCTACTCTGATCCGTCTGTCAATCTCTCGCTCCATTCTCCCCTCACTCGTGAATAAGACCCCAAGATACTTAAACTCCTCCACTTGGGGCAGGAGCTTGTCCCCAAACCAGAGAGGACAATCCATCTTTTTCTGGCTGAGGACCATGGACTTGGACTTGGAGGTACAGATTTTTATCCCAGCCCCCTCACACTCAGCGGCAAACTGTCCCAGTAAGACCTGTAGGTCATTGCTGGATGAAGCCAGCAGGACAACATCATCTGCAAACAACAGAAATGAGATCCTGTGGTCACCAAGCATGACACCCTCCATTCCCTGGCTGCGCCTAGAAATCCTGTCCATAAAAATTATGAACAGTATCGGTGACAAAGGCCAGCCCTAGCAGAGTCCAACTCTTACTGGGAATGAGTCCGACTGAGTGTTGGCAATACGAACCAAACTGTCACGACGGTCTCACAGAGACCGAATAGCTCGTAACAGCAAGCCCAATACCCCATACTCCCAAAGCACCCCCCCACAAAAAACCATGAGGGACACGGTTGAACGCCTTCTCCAAGTCCACAAAACACATGTAAACTGGTTGGGCAAACTACCACGGACCCGCGAGGATTCTTGAGAGGGTAAAGAACTGGTCCAATGTCCACGGCCAGGACGAAAACCACATTGCTCCCCCTGAATCTGAGGTTCGACCAAAAGCTGGACTCTCCTCTCCCGTACTTAGACCTTCCCAGGTAGGCTGAGAAGTGTGATCCTTCTAAAGTTGGAGCACACCCTCCGGTCCTCTTTTTTGAAAAGAGGAACCACGACCCCGGTTTGCCATGCCAAAGGCACTGCCCCCAACCTCCACGCAGTGTTGCAGAGGCGTGTCAACCATAACAGCCCAACAACATCCAGGGCCTTGAGGTACTCAGGGCGAATCTCGTCCATCCCCAAAGCCCGGCCACCAAAGACATTTTTAACCACCATGGCAACCTCAGCCCCTGTGATAGGTGAGTCGTCCCCCTCGTTCACAAACCCTGCTTCCTCTGTGGAAGGCGTGTCAGTGGGATTGAGGAGATCCTTGAAGTATTTCTTCCACCGCCCGACAATATCCCCAGTCTAAGTCAGCAGTGCCCCATCCCCAGCATACACAGTGTGGACAGGGAGCTGCTTCCGCCTCCTGAGCCTCCGGACAGTTTGCCAGAATCTCTTCGAGGCTGACTGAACGTCTTGTTTCATGGCCTCATCGAACTCCTCCCATACCCAAGTTTTTGCTTCAGCAACCACCCGAGCTGCATTCCGCTTGGCCTGACAGTACACATCAGTTGCTCAGGGAGTCCCACAAGCCAACCAAGCTTGATAGGACTCCTTCTTCAGCTTAATGGCTCCCCTCACCACTGGTGTCCACCACTTGGTTTGAAGGTTGCCACCAGGAGATGCCCCGATGACCTTGCGGCCACAACTCTGGGCAGCCGCTTCAACAATGGAGGTAGAGAACATGGCCAAATCAGACTCCATGTCTCCAGACTCCCTTGGAATGTGGTTGAAGTTCTTCTGGAGGTGAGAGTTGAAGACCTCCTGGACAGGGGCCTCAGCCAGACGTTTCCAACACACCCTCAATATACGTTTGGGTCTACCGGGTCTGAATGGCATCCTCCCCTGCCATCGGATCCAACTCACCACCAGGTGGTGACCAGTTGACAGCTCTGCACCTCTCTTTACCTAAGTGTCCAAGACATACAGTCGCAGGTCTGATGACACGATAACAAACTCGATCATTGACCTGCAACCGAGGGTGTCCTGGTGCCAGGTGCACATATGGGCACCCTTATGCTTGAACGTGGTGTTTGTTATGGATGAACTGTGGTTAGCACATAAGTCCAATAACTGAACACCACTAGGGTTCAGATCAGGCAGGCCGTTCCTCCCAATCACCCCTCCCCCTCCAGGTTTCACTGTCGTTGCCCACGTGCGCATTGAAGTCCCCCAGTAGGACAATGGAGTCTCCAAGAGAAGCACTCTCCAGCACCCCAGTCAGAGACTCCAAAAAGGGAGAGCACTCTGAACCATCATTTGGTGCATAGGCACAAATGATGGTCAGGACCTGTTTCCCAATCCACAGGCACAGGGAAACAACCTGTTCGTCCACCAGGGAAAACTCCAATATAGAAGCAGCAAGGTGGGGGGATACAAGAATACCCACCCCTGCTCGTCGCCTCTCGCCTGGGGAAACTCCAGAGTAGGCCAAGCTCCAGCCCCTCTCCAGGAGACTGGTTCTGGAACCGGAGCTGTGTGTTGAGGTGAGGCCAACTATATCTAGCCAGTATCTCTCAACCTCATGCACCAGCTCAGGCAACCTCCCCACCAGAGAGGTAACATTCCAAGTCCCAAAAGCCAGTTTAGGAAGCTTGGGATCAGACCGCTAAGGCCTCCGCCTTTGACTGCCACCTGATCCATATAGCACCGGATCCCCATGGTCCCTCCTGAAGGTGGTAAGCCCACTGGAGGGCGGACCCATGTAACTCATTCGGGCTGAGCCCGGCCAAGTCCCATGGGCGGAAGCCTGGCCACCAGATGCTAGACATTGTTTCTTTGTTTTAAATTACTGCTGATTTTCTTAGTTTCCTTCTGAAAAAATTTTATTAAAGCTGTAAAAGTGCTTGATGGCTGCACATAAACAAAATAAATAATAAAATGTGTCCGAGCAAACTGACTCTTAATGTAATTTATTTGATTTCTTATAATTTTAAATTAGTTAAGTATCAATAATGAATAAAGTTGAAGTCATCAGATGTATTTTATTACCTTACCATTGCGTCTTTGATTTTCAGATCATGACCAATCTGCAATATTTTTACTAAGAAGCAAACAGGTGAGATCAGACCCACAGTGGCCATTATCAGACTGTGGATCTACACTTACATTTTCATTGACTTAAACTAACAACTATTTTATATCTGTAGATGGCAGCGATGGGTAAAAAGTTCATAGGCCGACCAAGATGTGGTGGTCAAATTTAACCAAATGTGATTTATTGTACCCATCCTCTTGACAGTTCTCTCACTATCAGCTCTGCTCTGCCCTCTTGTTCCTCAGCCACTGAAGCCCAAATTCTACTGGCTCAGCACCTATGAGCCTAACTCCGTCTTCATCAGCCTTTCATGACTGGAAGACATAAGTTCTAAAGGAAAAGCCTTTAAGTACTAATTTAGTGTTTATTAATTTAGGTGCTGTCTCTTTAAAATTTCTGTTAGTTCACAACACATCACTTCCTGTTAGGCAGACCAGGAAATGTAGAGAGGCCGCATGTCATGCTGAAAAAATAACTTGCATCTATAAGGAAGGACTAATAAATCAATGTAAGATCATGTAGGTTCATTTTGTCTTCTTTTAATTATTTACCTTTTGTTCTTATTCAAGACAAAAATAGAAAGGAGATGATTTTCCCTTCTTTACATGTTTCAACTGTTCACTGCAGCCTTCAACAGAAGTGTCAGCTGATTGCTGCCAGGTGTCATTTTATCAGCTGACTTTCGTAGGCGGGGCCAGCCCAGCAGACCTGTCAGATCCACCGACGGGGATGGCAACAGGAAATTCTGATTTCAGCTGAAATCTAATTTGGTCGATTGACTTATGGGGGGGCCGGGGGGGGGGGGGCCCTGAAGCTGGGAGGTTTTCAGTAAAACAGAAGTAATTTAGACTGAAAAAAATGATTAAAAAAAAAAAAAGAAATACTAGACCAGGGGTGTCCAACCATGTGCCATGGAGAGCCAAGACCCTGCAGGTTTTACCTCCAACCAGTGTCTTCAACAGCAGATTTCTGTGAACTTCTTCCCACTGATTGCTGATAAGTGAAAACACCTGCTGAAGAGACTGGGTAGAAGAGAAAACCTGCAGGGTCTTGGCTCTCCATGGCACATGGTTGGACACCCCTGTACTACTTACTTTTTCTTCAATGTTGTCTCACTGTCTTTAGTCCAACATATTTAACAGTTCTATAAGAGTTTATTACACTATTTACACTGGTCACCAAGTCACTTCTAATGTGAAACTTTCTTCCTTTTGGCAGCAAGCTGTGTCAGTCTCTGAACTTTGAACTTCATCTCCTTTTCTGGTTTCTTCAGAAATTGTCCGAGTGTTTCTGTTACCTCGTCGAACTTTGAGCCAATTTTCACCTTTACTGTCACTTTTCTCTCAAGCCAATTCCATCGGAACTTATTTTTGACACTTTTGTCTATTTCTAGCACTGATGACTCCTGATCCTTCGATAAAAATCTCATAATTCCGCTGAAAACAATACTGAAAGGTCAGAATTCCAACACGAACCAGCGATGTGATTTGGGGTTTGGGAAATTATCAGAAAATTCAGCAGGGGGTCTGGGGGACATAGTCCCCCAGCGGGGTCTGGGGCAGAGCCCCGGTGGATGGGGGGGGCAAGGGGGGCAAAGCCCCCCGAAGCTCCTGGGTTTTTATGATTTTTAAGTACCAGAACTGTGCTTAAAGAATCAGAATCAGTTTTATTGGCCAAGTATGCACAACACATACAAGGAATTTGACTTTGGCTAAAAACTTGCTCTCGTTGTTCAGGTGAAGGATTTAAATAAGGATTCAATGACAACCACAGTATGTACAGTAAATTACAGTCTGTCCACGTTTCTATAAAAGGATGCAAATATATACAGGAATATATGCAGTTATTTACTCGGACTAACCACACTTTGCAGAAATATATGAAAAAATATACAATCACACAGTATTTCAATGTGGACTCAGATTCAGTGATATAATGTGAATGAAGTAAAAAGCAGTGTGAGAGTTATGTGCAATGTAATAATGGATGAAAAGTCATGAGTACAGCAACAGGTAGGACTAGGTGAATGTTAGGAGTTCATCAGAGTGATGGCTTGAGGAAAGAAACTGTTCCTGTGACGGGTGGTTTTGACCTTCAGTGATCTGTAACGACGACCAGAAGATAGAAGTTCAAACAGTTTGTGGCCGGGGTGTGATGGGTCAGCACAGATGTTTCCCGCCCGTTTCCTGGTTATGGACCGATATAAGTTCTCAATGGAGGGTAGGTCGGTACCAATGATCCTCTCCGCAGACTTAATGATCCGCTGCAGTCTGGTCTTGTCCTGTTTAGTGGCAGATCCAAACCAGACAGTGATGGAAAAGCAGAGGACAGATTGGATGATGGCGGTGTAGAAGACAACCAGCAGCTCCTGAGGCAAATCAAACTTCTTGAGCTGACGCAGAAAAAACAACCTCTGCTGGGCCTTTTTCCGGACAGTGTCAATATGGGAGGACCACTTCAGGTTCCGGGAGATTGTGGTACCCAGAAACTTGAAGGAGTCCACCGTGGACACTGTGCTGTTGAGGATGGTGAGTGGGGGGAATGAAGGGGGGTGTCGCCTGAAATCCACAGTCATCTCCACCGTTTTGGCTGGGTTAAGTTCAAGATGGTTCTGGCTGCACCAGAGGATCAGCTGCTCCACCTCCCGCCTGTATGCAGACTCATCATCATCCCGGATCAAACCGATGACTGTGGTGTCGTCCGCAAACTTCAGGAGCTTCACCGAAGGGTCCTCTGAGGTGCAGTCGTTGGAGTAGAGGGAGAAGAGCAGTGGGGAAAGGACACATCCTTGGGAGGCGCCAGTACTAATTTTTCGGGAGCTGGATGTAAATCTCCCTAGCTTCACCTGTTGCCACCTGTCAGTCAGAAAGCTGGAGATCCACTGGCAGGTGGAGGGGGGCACCTTGAGCTGGAGGAGTTTCTGATGAAGAATGCCTGGGATGATGGTGTTGAACGCTGAGCTGAAGTCGACAAACAGGATCCTGGCGTACGTCCCTGGGGAGTCGAGGTGTTGCAGGATGTAATGTAGTCCCATATTCACTGCATCATCCACTGACCTGTTTGACCGGTAGGCAAATTGCAATGGGTCCATCAGGGGGCCTGTGATGACCTTCAGGTGGTTCAGCACCAATCTCTCCAAGGATTTCATGACCACAGAGGTCAGGGCAACAGGTCTGTAGTCGTTTAATCCTGTAATAGAGGGTTTCTTGGGAACTGGAATGATGATGGAGCGTTTGAAGCAGGAAGGCACTTCACGCTGCTCCAGTGATCTGTTAAAGATCCGGGTGAAGATGGGGGCCAACTCGTTGGAGCAGACTCTCAGGCAGGACGGAGACACACCATCAGGTCCTGCAGCCTTCTTGATCTTTTGTCTCTGAAAGACCCGGCGCACCTCCTCTTCACAGATCATTAGTGCTGGTGGGAGGTCAGAGTGGAGGAGGGATGGAGTTCCTGGGGCTGCAGATAATCCTTTTGTGTGGGTGGGAGGTGAGAACTGTAGGTTCTTTTCAAACCTGCAGTAAAAGCTGTTTAGGTCATTAGCCAGCTGGAGGTTTTCCGCAGGGTGGGGGGATGGTCTCCTGTAGTTGGTGATATTCTGCAGGCCTCTCCAGACAGAAGCAGAGTTGTTAGCTGAGAAGTTTTTTTGTAACTTCTCACTGTAGCTCCTCTTAGCAAGCCTGGTCTCCTTCGTCAGCATGTTTCTGGCCCGCTTGTACAGAGTCCAGTCACCAGTCCTGTAGGCCTCCTCCTTGGTCTGACGTAGCTGCTTCAGTTTAGGAATGAACCAGGGTTTATTGTTGTTGTATATGCAGAAGGTCTTGGTCTGCACACACATGTTCTCGCAGAAACAGGTGTATGATGTCAGTGTCAGTGAGTTCATTTAAGTTAATGGCTGCAGCTTCAAAAACACTCCAATCTGTGCAGTCAAAGCAGGCTTGTAACTTCAGCTTTGATTCCTCAGTCCATTTCTTCACAGTCCTTACAACAGACTTGGAAGTTTTTAGTTTCTGTCTGTATGTTGGAATAAGATGGAGCAGGCAGTGGTCAGAAAAACCCAGAGCTGCACGGGGGACGGCATGATAGGCATTTCTTAAAACTGTGTAACAGTGGTCAAGTGTATTTGTGTCCCTGGTGGGACATTTAATATGCTGTCTGTATTTAGGAAGCTCATTTGTGAGATTAGCTCTATTGAAATCACCCAGAATGATAAGCAGAGAGTCTGGATGTTTTTCCTCCACGTCTGCTATCTGGTCAGCGAGGAGCTGCAGTGCCTCCGTTGTACAAGCAGCAGGCGAAATATAAATTCCGACCAGAATAAATGAGGAGAACTCTCGCGGTGAATAAAAGGGTTTACAGTTTATGAACAGTGACTCTAGGTTAGGGCTACAAAACTTCTTCAACACTGTGACATCAGTACACCAACCTTCGTTTATGTAGAAGCAGATTCCACCACCCTTAGTCTTTCCAGAAAATTCTCGGCTGCGATCAGCACGAAACAGTTGAAATCCGTCCAGACGGACCGCGCTGTCCGGGATGTGTTCACTCAGCCAGGACTCCGTGAAACAAAGGGCGCCAGATCTGCTAAAATCCTGGTTTTTGTGAGTCAGGAGCAGCAGTTCATCCATTTTGTTCGCCAAACTGCGGATATTTGCCAGATGGATCGATGGGAGCGGCGTGCGAAATCCTCGTTTCTTCAGCCTGACTAACGCACCGGCACGTTTACCACGCCGCCTTCGTTTACGGCCAGCGCCAATAGCCGCTGCTCCCACAGCTAAGATGGACTGAAAAAACTTCAGATCAGCAGCAGTAACTGGCGGAGAAGTTGCATTGGGAGGTAGTCTGAGTGAAAGTAGTTCCTCCCTTGAATAGGTGATTTGGACAGAAGAGCAGAAGTCCAAAAAAACACACAAAATTATCAAAAACATCAGAGAGCAGAAGCCAGTGGCTGCCATCCGCGGCGCCATCTTGGATTTTTTAAATGACATAAAACAAACAGCTGAATGCCACTTATTACTGTATAATATTGACTTATGTTCCAAGAAGATAGCATTCCTAAAATATTCCAACAAGTATTATCCATCACATGCTTTAACACTTGATCAAATCAAAATCAGTTAATTTTATCTATTCCATAATAGAAATAAAATTCCAACATACCATTACTTTTTATAATTTCAGCATTCATTTCAGATCACCAGTTTCAATCTCCATTGAGACTTGAGCAGTTCATTTTGCACAATCACTGATGCAGCCAAGTCTTAGAAATATTCAAAAGTTATGAGTCAATGTCCACTGTGCACTGTCAATTTCAAACTGTTTGGAATCATAAAAGGGGATGGTTAACTTTTATTACCGTTTCATCCCCCGCGCAGCCCAGCCCAGCCGTTGTACGCCGCCAGTAACAGAGTTAATGGCTCTCCACCTGGCCATACGCCACTTCCGGTCCTGCCTGAAAGGGCGCAGCTTCACTGCGTTTGTGGACCACAAGCCGCTAACGTACTTAACGTACTTTATCTTCCTGGAAGATAAAATAAAGTGGAATTCGGCGAATTAGCAGAAAATCACATCCCTGAGAACACGCCGCCATGAATCTTTGAAAAAGCATACAACGAGCCATTTGATTGGTCCAATCGTTTGCAACTATCAAATCTCAGGGCTGTCAAGCTACTGCAATACAGCAGTACCTTGAACACAACACATCCGGGTTATCGCGGGAGACAACTTCCAGGGAAGCGCCGAGCGCTTATGTAATCGTGTTGATTTTCGCTAAAATCGGTAACAATAAGGTACCTTACCCCCCTAAAATTTTCTCAATGCATTTAGACGATTCACAGAAATGATCAATTTGAAAATAAATCGGTGGAAATCCGCGGATCGGCGGAAAATTGCCATCCCTGACCGAGCTGGCCACGCCTTCCACCGTCAGTTGGTCTCTGGAGAATGTGGTCCCAGGTGTGGGAAAGCATAAAGGCCCCTCATCCCAGTTCATGCTATCTTTTTCCCGCTTCCTGAATAGTACGGACAGCACTGGGAATATAAAATTCACACACGAAGAAGAAGAAAACGGCACCATAGCCTTTCTGGACATGAAAATCCACCACAACGATGACGGCAGCATAAAAATCACAGTCAACAGGAAACCAACCCACACGGATCAATACCTACTGTGGACATCAGAACACCCCACAGCACACAAGCTATCAGTTGTCAGGACGCAATTTGAACGGGCCACCATCATCACAGACCAGGAAGACGGACAGGAGGAGGAAACCACATAAAACATGCACTTATACGCTGCCAATATCCAGTATGGGCCATAAACAAAGGGAAACAGCAAGTCAAAAACAAAGAAAACAAACAGGAAATAAGACACAGAACAAAAGCCGAAATCAAAAGCAAGGACACCATAACCATACCATACATACGAGGGATCACAGAACCAATTCAAAGGATCATGAAAAAATACAAAATAAACACAGCAGTAAAACCACACAAAAAATTAAGACAGTTATTAGTACACCCCAAGGACAGAATAGAACAAGACAAAAAATGCAATGTAATATATGAAATATCATGCAGATCATGCAACAAAACCTACATTGGAGAAACTGGAAGATCATTCACCACAAGAAAAAAAGAACACCAAAAGGAATGTGAGAAGGAAACACAAGGACGACTCACAAGATCACAAAAAGAAAAGGCAGAACAAGAAACATTAAAATCAGCAACATCAGATCACTGCAAAAGAAATAATCACATCATGGACTGGGACAACACAAAGATTATTGGATCAGAGAGCAACAGACACAAACGCTGGATCAAGGAGGCCATAGAGATCAGGAAGCGGGGAAAAGACACCATGAACCGAGATGAGGGAGCCTTTATGCTTTCCCACACCTGGGACCACATTCTCCAGAGACCATCTGACGGTGGAAAGCGGGGCCGGCTCGGTGGATCTGACAGATCTGCTGGGCTGGCCCCTCCTACGAAAATCAGCTGATAAAATGACACCTGGCAGCAATCAGCTGACTCTTCTGATGAAGACTGCAGTGAACAGTCGAAACATGTAAAGAAGGTAAAAACATCTCCTTTCTATTTTTGTCTTTAATAAGAACAAAATGGTAAATAAGCAATGTTAGTTGTTGGATTTTATTGTTTGAATGTCCAGTAACATATATTGAGGTTTATTTGTGGGAAATATGGGCAGTAAGAAAGTTAGAGGATCTTTTAAGTTTGTAGCAGTGCTGCTGTTCAGTGTGAATGGTCCTTTACAAGAATTTTAAGTTATAAATATAAAAGAAAAACATGTCTGCATTTAGTTTCATTGTACCTTTTATTGCAGTTTTTACTCCATGGCATGTTGAATGCGTTGCCAATAAAAGCTATTCAACTACAACTTCGATTCTTCTTTCTTGAGTGGAGTTTAGCTTGTTTAGTTTGTGGTTCTTACACCCTTACAAGAACACTATACAGCCTATCAACTTTTCAGCCCGCCCTCATATATTGTGATATGAAATTTTGGTCATATTGGGGGGGGGGGGGGGGGGCAAATAGTCAAGTGGTTTGAGTGGTCTTTGTGATTAGAAAAGCGCTTGATAAGTACAGGTCCCTTAGCTTATACTGGTAGAAATTTGGCTTACAAATGTTAAGTACAAGCGTGATTCTAAAAAAATTGGAGCTAAAATAGCCTGACCATGAAAAATGGTTGCATAAATGCTAAAATAATCTTTAAAAAAATCTCAAGATGAAGTTAGCTTAAATCTTAAACGTCTTTATTGCTAAAAAAAAAAAAAACAACTCTCAAATGCTAGAATTACCCAACCTAAAAATGTAGCCTGCTAATTTTTTCTATTGTGACATTTTCAGGGTTCACACAAGAAGGAGAGATGACTGTGGTGAAACAGGCTTTATTTATACACACCCTCACAACACAGAACGGCAGGGAGGTCATTTACACAGACCCCCGTCTCACTTATGGTGACACAAACACATGATCGATCACAACACTAACTGGTCTAATAACACTGCTGCGCCATTGTAACACAGTTATAATGGCGCAGCAATAACACTTAGAACACACGAATAATATAAAAATAAGAATCCTCCGTGGCACAAGCATGCCGGGAGAATCCCCGCCCACTTACCACAGCCCCGACATTACACTATATATATTTTGGAGTTTTTATTTTACAAGTGTATAACATCCTGTTGTGAGTTGAACTCCTTCCAGCTACAGGGACAAGTCGATATAGAAAATGAGAGTTTTAAGTCACCAAATGTTGCAGCAAAACACTGGCCGATTAAAAAATACAATACTGCAGAATCAGCATTCACACAATTATTAGTCAGACATTGACACAGTTAAGACAGTAAAACCAGCGAGGCTCTGACCTTTAGGTTCAGCAGAGAAGAGCCGTCTGTGGACCGTTTGGAGTCTGGACCTGGACAGGAAGTTCTGGAACAGAACACAGATGACCATCTAAACATGTGAGAGCGACCTCTACGACCTATTCCCTTCTTCACCTCCCGAGGACCACTGAGCAATCACTTTGTCCTTGTCATGGTGTAAAAGATAACTCCTTTAATCCCCTGTGGAAGTTTAATAGCACCCTTCTTGATAATGAAAGCATCTGTCAGAACATTAGAGAATTGGGTGAGGAGGTTTCTAATGTGGATCTGAAAAATATAGGTAAATGGCAATGGTTTAAACTTAAACAGATTGCAATTAAAATCAGTAAATATCAAAACAGAAAAAAACTCAAACAGCCAAATATTATAGGGGACATTAACAGGTTATGTGTTAAAGCAGATTTATCAGACAATGAAATGATCGAATTAAACAGTCTCCAGTCCCAGCTTGACTGTTTCAACCTGGAAAAAGCTCGGGCAGCATTTATTCCTTCTAAAGCTCGCTGGATTGAAGGAGGAGAGAAAAACTTACTTTTTCAGCTGAGAAAAAAAGATGAGCCCAAAAGAAAATTCATAAACTAAGTGTTAATGATAACATTATTGAGGATCAAATCCAAATAAATGAGAAAACTAGAAAAGCACTCAGAGAGTTCATACCTCCGCCAAGGCTCCTTCCTTCCCTCTCTTTGTCCATCCATCCGTTTGTATCTCCCCGCCTCCATCCCACCATACATTGCACGATTGGGCCTTGGTAGAGGTATGTGCTCACAGATCAGCTCCAAAATGTAATGAGTTCGTCTGCAGACCAAGGACCATCTCTGGTTAAAACTTCAGCAAAATCCATCCAGTAGTTTCTACATAATCCTACTAAACCACTGCAAGAAGATTGAGCCTTGGAGGAGGTATGCAGTCATGGATCATCCCCAAAATGTAATGGGTTCGTGTGTAGGCCAAGAACCACTTCTGGTGAAAATTTCATCCAAATCCATCCAGTAGTTTTTGTGTAATCCTGCTGCACAAATGCAAACAAAGCCCCTGGTGAAGGTATGCACTCTCAGATCATCACCAAAATCTAATCATCTGTTCCCCGTGCCATTACACATCTTTCCTGAAAATGTCATCAAAATCCATCCATAACTTTTCGAGTTATGTTGCTAACAAACAAACAGACGCTGGCAAAAACAGAACCTCCTTGGCGGAGGTAATCAGAGAATTTTATAGCAACTTGTACAATTCTAAATTTTCAAAAACTGGCTGTTATTTCTTTGAAGATTAGTGATTTAATAATAAAAGGATGGATGATGTCTTCAGGGAGGATGATCTTCAACGTGAAGAAGCTCTTCATGCTATGCCCAGAGGAAAATCACCAGGTAGAAATTCGTCAATTCTTTTGGAAGGATATTAGAGCATTGCTCGTCAATGCTTTCACTCCGTGTATTTCAGAAGGAAATCATTCTCCCACCATGAGACAGGGTGTTATCACTTGAATTCCACAGCCTAATAAGGATGTTCTGTATTTGGATAACTGGAGACCAAGAACGTTCTTGTGTCTCGGTGAATGGAGGCAAACAGTAATCACTGAATGGGTCTGTGTGTGGATCTGTCCGCCTCTCTGTTTCAGCTCGTCCAGTCAGAATTAAGTGCAACCAAAGGCTTGTATCATTGTATCGCCATACTTTCTAGACTTTTAATTTGCCAGAATTCCAAGATAAGGTTTTGTTTTCAAAATAAACACAAATTTAACTCACCTTTACTGTGAATGGAGCTGGGAAAAAGGTATTGTAATAATGATGCCGGGCCTTCCTGTCACAGCTGATTAGGGCGAGGTGATATATTGAATGTATTTGTTTTATCAGTACATTTGGCCGCCCACGATACATGATTTTTTTCTTGCGGATACTTGACTGTTTATCACGTTAAAATGAGCTGCTGCGAGACAGGTTTGTCTGCAGCTTGGCCACTGAAGTCAGACAGCGGAAGCTCTCTAGCTCAGCGCAGCTGTCCTGCCCCCGGCATGCTCACAGAGAAATCTAAACTGCAGCGAGCAGAGATTAAAAGGAAGATAACAGAATGAACATTAGCTCACCTTAAGCACAACAAACGGGGGGGGGGGGAATAAACTTTTCAAGTCTGAGGGTGAATCTCATTCTCCTGCCTTGCAGACTCATTGACTTTAGGCACGTTCACGTTAAGTGACTGAGGGTTTAGGGCTGTCCCAATCTAACATCAGGAAGTGTCTGGGTGATCACTGCTGACTATATCAGCCTTAAATGAGCCTCAGTCAGCATGCTATAATGATGTAAGGTGAGGGAATTACCCATACCCCTAGTTCACAGACAACCTCCGGTCATGCACACGGTGAAGATATGGTCTGAGGAGGCAATGGACGCTCTAAAGGACTGTTATGAAACCACTGCCTGGGAGCAGCTCTGTGATCCACATGGTGAGGACACTGATGGCCTCACTCACACCATCACGGACTACATCAGCTTCTGTGTGGACAACACCGTACCCACCAAGACCATACGGTGTTGCTCAAACAACAAACCCTGGATCAACCCTGAGATAAAAACACTTCTGCATACCTGCCAACTTTTCAAACCTGAAAAGCCTAGTAGCTAGCCGGGGTCCAGGGGCCGATGCTAATGCTAATGCTAATAATATGCTAATAATAATAATGCTAATATTTGCCAAACAAATATTAGCATTAAATCTAGTTAAATGTAGCTGACAACCTCATATTTCTTCAACTTTCAAACCTGAAAAGTCTAGTAGCTAGCCGGGGTCCAGGGACCGCAGGCCCCGGTAGGTCCAGGACAATGTCGTGGTGGATTTAATGCTAACAAATATTAGCATTAAATCAAGTTAGAATGTAGCTAACAACCTCATATTTCTTCAACTTTCAAACCTGAAAAGCCTAGTAGCTAGCCGGGGTCCAAGGGCCGCAGTGTCAAACAAATATTAGCATTTGACATATAAGTCACATATTAATTATATTAAAGGTAAAATATCTAAATCAATTGCAATACTACACAGAGCAAAATATTTGCTGAATCAACCCACATTATATACTTTTTATCATTCATTAATACTCCCATACATGACTCCCATAAATACAGATGAACACTGACTATGAAACACAGAGTGAGGAAACTCAAACTCTAAAAATATGCCACTATGCTGAACATAAACCACAAGAGATGGAGAATGATATTGATCCTGATAACCACTTTTTCAATAATATTCATAACCACTGTGAATATTACACTGAAAAGCAATTCAAAAGTCAAGTGCAATTAGATGGTAAACTGTCAATAATACACTTCAATAGCAGAAGTCTTAACAAAAACTTCTCACAGATTCAGGACTATTTAAAACAGCTAAACAGAAAATTTACAGCTATTGCAGTCTCTGAAACCTGGTTTAATGCAGACCAGGCTCCCCTGATGGCAATAGAGGGATATCAGATGTTTAACATTAACAGATCTCAAAAAAAGGGTGGTGGTGTTGCACTGTATATTGATGACCTATATAGATGTAAGCTTGTAAATGAAATGTCCTCAGCACTACCAGGGATTCTGGAATGTGTTACTGTTGAGATTGACCTAGACAAAACAAAAAATCTAATCATAAGCTGCATATACAGAACGCCGGGAACTTGCATTGAGACATTCAGAGATAAATTAGTTAAAGAATAGATATCAGTTTGCATGTGTTAACAGCAAAAACTCAGAGTTACTGAAGGTCACCTGTGGAGTCCCACAGGGTTCAGTTTTGGGACCATTATTATTCAATATGTATATAAATGATATATGTAAAGTTTCAGAAAAAATGGACTTAATATTGTTTGCTGATGACACTAACCTGCTATGCAGTGGAAACAATTTGGAACAACTTCTGGATACACTCGGAAAGGAATTAGGAAAGCTGAAACTGTGGTTTGATTCAAACAAATTAACGCTCAATTTAAGCAAGACAAAATTAAAATTTATAGTCTTTAACAACCATCACAACTACCCAGTACCCAAACTCAGTGTAAATGGTGTAGAGATTGAAAGGGTATCCGAAACTAAATTCCTTGGAGTAATAATTGATAACAAACTGTGTTGGAAGCCACATATTTTTTTTTCCACAATATCTTTATTGAACCTTTTTTTTTTTTTTTAACAAACATGATACAAACAATCAAACACTAACACTAAAGTACTACAAAAAAAAAAAATACCCTAAAAACACCAACAACCACCAACAAAATCAAGTCTTCAACAATGCTCCTCTGTTTAGTCTAGACAATCCAATACATTAGTATACATATTATGTTCACCAGTTTGGAATTTACAAGGTCCACACACATCATTCACCTTCTTCTTCAAGAGTTATGTTTAAATTTTTTACATAATCAATAAAAGGTCTCCATATATTCTCAAACACAAATTTCCTTTGATTTCAGTATATATGTTATTCTTTCTAATGGAAGGTTTGTTAACATCTGTCTTAACCACTGAGTCACATCTGGTCTATGAGTCTTTTTCCATAATAGTGCAATACATTTTTTGGCATTAAGCAAACTGAGGTCTATGAATGTTCTTTCACTTTTATTGAAATTATGCTTTTCTGGGTACAGACCCAACAAAAACAGTTTAGGATTCAATATGATTTGTTTTGAGATTATTTTTTCAATTGTTACCCTCACCTCCTCCCAAAACATTCTTATTAATCTACATTCCCATAAACAATGAAATAGGGTTCCTTTACTTTCCATGCATTTTGTGCATGTATCTGGTATATTTTTGTTATATCTATTTAACTCCTCCGGTGTAACATACATCCGCATTAACCATTTGAAATGTATCAATTTAAGGCGTGCATTTATTGATTTGGTTTGAGCTTCTGTACAAGCCAATTCCCATTGTTCCTCTGAAATTTCAATTTGCAGATCTTCTTTCCAGTAGTTTAATCTTTTCAGTGAATTTTCACTTGAAGATAGTGTCAATGAGTTATAAAACTCTGAAATAATACCCTTTCTTTTACTATCTTTCATCATCATTTTTTCCAAGGATGAATAAATAGGTCGAGTGAGAGCTTTATTTTGATTTGATCGAATAAAGTTTCTAAGTTGAAGATATTTAAAAAAATGTGTTCTATTGAGATTAAATTTGATCCTCAGCTCTTCAAAAGACATTATGTTGTCTGCACATGGCAAATATAAATCCTGAATCTTTTGTATCCCTTTTAAATTCCATACTTTAAATACAGCGTCCGCTCTCCCTGGTTTAAAATATTGATTACCCCATATTGGACTAAATTGTGACAATAACTGTGGTTCTTTTAAATAGTTTTTAGCTTCACACCATATTTTGATCATATGCTTTACAAATGGATTTTTAACTTGTTTTTGTAATTTTTTTGCCGAATCTGAGTATATGAATATGGGAAGAGGTAAAGGTAAATTGTATGATTCCATTTCAGTCCAGTGAGGGAGATCATTTGATGAAAAATAATATGTCATAGACCTCAGTTGTGCCGACCAATAATACAACATAAAATTTGGACATTTCAGACCTCCACGATCAAATGGTAAATATAATAAAGACAGACGTAATCTAGCCCTCCTGTTGTTCCATATAAATTCCACTAACTTTTTTTTTATTCTTGAGAATAGATCTAAAGGTGGTGATAAGGGAATGTATTGAAATAAATAAAGTATTTTAGGTAAAATATTACTTTTAAGTATATTGATTCTCCCGATCATCGACAATGGTAGTGACATCCATCTCTGAGTTAACTCATTGATATCTGACATTAAGGCTTCATAGTTGACACTGGCGACTGATTCTAGCTTAGGCATAATTTGGATTCCTAAATATTTAAACTGATTTACAACATTGAATTGATTTACCTCAGGGGCTGGGTAATTTCTCTGGGTCTCATTTAGCATTAATATTGAAGATTTAGTTTTATTTATTTTATATCCTGATATTTCCCCAAAATTCTTTATTAAATTCAACAAGGTTGGAATTGATTTTTTTAGATTCGACATAAACAAAATTATATCATCGGCGTACAGGGAGATTTTATGTTCTGTTGGTCCAACTTTAATTCCATATATTTGTGAATGTAAACGTATCGCTATCGCTAAAGGTTCAATTGCCATAGTAAACAGTAAAGGTGAAAGTGGACAGCCTTGTCGACATCCTCTATTGATTTTTATTGGTTTTGAAATATTGTTATTTGTTAGGATTTCTGCTGTAGCATTATTGTATATTATTTGAACCCATTTTATGAAATTATTTCCAAGTCCAAACCTTTGTAGGACTTCAAAAAGAAAGGGCCATTCAACTCTATCAAAGGCCTTTTCGGCGTCCAATGATAGGAGAGCTGTATCCGGTGCTTCTTTATTAAAATAAATAATATTAAATAGTCTTCTTACATTATGGAAGCCTTGTCTACCCTTTATAAAGCCATTCTGATCTCGATTAATAATATTTGGTAAAATTTCTTGTATTCGTCTTGCTAAAATTTTACAGATTATCTTAAGGTCGGCGTTTAATAGGCTTATTGGTCTCATATTTTCACATTTATTAGAGGGCTTACCTGGTTTTGGCAACAGTATAATTAAGGCATTATTTATGTATGATGGTAAATTATTATTTTGAAATGCTTCTAAAACCATTTCCAAAAAAGGTTTTATTAATTTATTCTTAAATTTTTTATAAAGGTCAACTGGAAGACCATCTGGTCCTGCACTTTTTCCTGATTTCATATTATCAATGGCTAGCCCAACTTCTTCTTGACTAATTTTAGACTCCAATATCTCCCTGTTTTCATTTGGAATACACGGTATAGATAGTTCGTTCAAAAACCCATTTAGTTTTGTTAAATCAGGTTCATTTTTGGTATCATATAATTTTTCATAGTAATCTCTAAAGGCTCTATTAATTTCTAAAGGATCTATAACTACCTGTCCATTACTTATAATACTGGTAATTGGTGTTTTAATTTCCAATTGTTTAATCTGCCATGCTAATAATTTTCCTGATTTTTCACCTTGTTCATAAAAAGATTGTTTCAATCTTAGAAGACTCGAGGCAGCTCTATTCGCTGATTTTTTGTCGTATTCAGCTCTCAAAATCAGTAATTCATTCTCCAACCTTGGGTCACTTCCTGCATACACTTTTTCCTGAAGACTTTTTATTTTATGTTCCAATTTAGCTCTCTCCTCTCGAGTCTTCTTAGATTTTGATCCTGTATAACTAATAATATGTCCCCTAATAAAAGCTTTGAAAGCCTCCCACTTTACACATGCTGATGTTTGTGTAGTATTGATGTCAAAGAACTCATCTATCTGTTTTTCTATATACTTGACAAATTCCTCATCCTGAAGCCATTTATGCTGAAATTGCCATCTACCTGATTCCTTTGTCAATTTTTTATCTACATATATTAGACAACAGGGTGCATGATCAGAAATCACGATGTTATCATAAAAGCAGTTTTGAATCTTGGACCTTAATTCTGTGGAAATCAAAAAATAATCAATACGTGAGAATGTCTTGTAGGTACTGGAATAACAAGAATAGGCTTTAACTTGTGGTTTCATTTCTCTCCATATATCTAACAATCTCAATTCTTTCATAAAATGATTAATAGTCATCCTACATCCAATGTGCGTACAATCCAGTCCTGTTGATCTATCCACACCTGGATTCAATGTACAATTAAAATCCCCTGCTATTATATGTTGCCCTGTAAGTGATGATAAGATGAGAAATAAATTAGCAAAGAACTTCTGATCATCTATATTGGGACCATATAAGTTCACAAGATTTATATTTTCTAATAGCAAAGAACCTTGAATGATTACATATCTTCCAAATTTGTCTCCAATTACATTTTTCACCTGAAAAGGAACTGATTTATGTATGAGAGTCATAACTCCCCTGGCTCGGGATGAAAATGAAGAGGTGAATACACTTCCCTGCCATCTACTCCTAATTCTTTTAACATCCTCCTCTATCAGATGAGTTTCTTGTAAAAACACAATTCTTGAACCCATGTCCTTTATTTTATTCATAACTTGTTTAAGTTTTTTTAAATTTTGTAGACCTCTGCAATTCCATGAAGTTAAATTAAGATTAACACTTTGGTCCATGATCAATAGAGAGTTTGGGATTACCTTGCAGTGTAAACATGCTCATACAGAGAAGCAAAAACATGAGTGGTTGAACATTCATCCTACAAACTACACACAAACAAATTTCCCCTTCCCACACTTGTGGCAAACCCCCCAAAATCAAAAGAAAAATTCTGTCTCCCGATATAGCCATCGACTGTTCCACACCCACGGGGAACAGCCTAAGCCACTCCTTCTTCATCCTCCCAATCACCCTAACTCTACTGCTTTTAATGACGTAACATTAACTCTCCTCTGTAGTTTTCCAACTTAACTCCAAAATTTTTAACAACTTTGTACATCATAGTTTTTTTTTTGTTTGTTTTGTTTTTGTTTTGTTTTTTTTAATATATAATACAATCTATATTTTGTAAACTTACTATTTACTTCAAGTCAGTCAGATGCCTGTGCAAATGCTTAATTATTCTACCTTATATTTTGTTCATGCTTAGCTCCCACCAGTCTCTTCTTCTTCTTTGATCTTCTTGATGAACTCCTGCGCCTCCTCTGGGGTCTTGAAGATGTGGGTTCTGCCCTCATACGTGGTCAGCAGTCTCGCAGGATAGATTACACCATGACGAATCCCAAGGTTGCGCAGCTCCTTACGTACGGGATCAAACTGCTTCCTCAATTGCTGGATTCCTGTGGCCAAATCTGGGTAGAACCGCACCTGCTGGTCCTGGTGTTTAATCTCTCCTTTAGCACGTGCAGCGTTGAAGATCTTCATCCTGTCTCTGTTGCTAAGAAACTTCATAATTAAGGTCCTCGGCGGTCCCTTATCTCTCCGTGGGCCAATACGATGTGCTTTTTCCAGAACCACTGCTGATTGCAACTCCTCGCTGCCCAGCACCTCCGGAATCCACTTTTCCAGAAAGGAACATACGTCCCGACCTTCTGATTCCTCTGGAAGACCCACCAGCCTCAAATTATTCTGTCTCGACCGAGATTCCAAATCCAAAATATTATCTTCCAGAGATTTATTTTTTTTTTCCAAAGTGCGCACCTTTAATTGAAGACGGGTGACGTCATCTTCAGCACTAGCGAGACGGAGCTCCATCTGCGCCGTTCGTTCTACACAGTCACCCAATTCCTTTCTTATTCCTTCCAACGCTGTCATAATCCCATCAAATCTAGAGGAAAAGTCCGCTCTCATTGAACTCATGGCAGCCATCAGCGCATCTGCGCCATTCCCCGCAAACATCGCACCGCCGCCAGCTTCCTCCGCCATATATGGAGTTTTGTTTGCTGCGTCACAGACCTGAAAGTCCGTTAATTTGGACTGTTTCGGCGGCTCGCTTTTTCCTTTTCCTGGTTTTCCAGCCTTAGGCTTCGCCGACATATCCTCGCCCAAACGCTGGGATACGTTCTGTCCCAAATGAGAGAGTTATTTGCCGATTTTTTTTCTCCAGGAGCAGAGCAGAGCGAGACACGTCCGTCCTACGTGGCAGCCATAACCGGAAGTCCGGAAGCCACATATTAATTATATAAAAGGTAAAGTATCCAAATCAATTGCAATATTACACAGAGTGAAAAATTTGCTGAATCAACCCACACTATACACCTTGTATCATTCATTAATACTCCCATACATGACATATTGTAATGAAGTATGGGGAAATACATATAAAACAAACATATATCCACTCTTTATGCTTCAAAAGAGAGCTATTAGAATAATCAACAAAGCAGCTTACAGGGAACCAACAAACCCACTTTTTCTTAAACAAAAAACTCTCAAGTTGAAAGATCTGATCGACTTTAAAACCGCAATAATAATGTTCAAAGTGAAGAATCTATCACTGCCCACAAATATCCAAAAGTTGTTCCAAACAAGGGAGAAACGATATCACTTCAGAGGAACATGTATATTTCAAAAGCCTACAGTGAGAACAACCACCAAGCAACACTGTATTTCAGTGCAAGGTGTCAGATTATGGAACGATTTTGGACCTGAATTAAAATCATGTACAAAGCTTGGACAATTTAAACAAAAACTAAAGGAAGAAATACTCCAAACATATTTACAAGACGACATGTAAACTCACATAAGGATTGACATTTCCAGCCTGTGTTGTGTTATAGCTTAGTTTTTCTTTTTTCTCTGTGACACTATGTCTTAGATTTGTTTTTGAATAGTAACCGCTTAACTTAGACTAGCTCAGTTTTCTTTTTCTCTCAGTCATATTTTGTCTTAGCCTTGTTTTAAATTGTAATCGCTCTTGTCTTGTTTTCTCTTTTTTCTCCTTTGAATTCTTGGATGGAATATGGGTGGGCAATATAAGCTGCGGCTTCAGCCATCACCCATTTCGGATAACTCACGTGGAATTGTATAGTAGAAGGAGTCTTTGTCTAATTTGACCTTGTTGTTATATTATACAGTTTCTTTTAACCTGTAATGTACTATCCGAAATAAATAAATTCATTCATTCATTCATATTGTACTGAAGTATGGGGAAATACATATAAAACAAACATATATCCAGTCTTTATGCTTCAGAAGAGAGCTATTAGAATAATAAACAAAGCTGCTTACAGGGAACCAACAAACCCACTTTTTCTTAAATTAAAAGTTCTCAAGTTGAAAGATCTGGTTGACTTTAAAACTGCAGTAATAATGTTTAAAGTGAAGAATCTATCACTGCCCACAAATATCCAAAAGTTGTTCCAAATAAGGGAGAAACAATATCATTTCAGAGGAACATGTATATTTCAAAAACCTTCAGTGAGAACTACCACCAAGCAACACTGTGTTTCAGTGCAAGGAGTCAGATTATGGAACGATTTTGGACCTGAATTAAAATCATGTACAACGCTTGGACAATTTAAATTAAAACTAAAGGAAGAAATACTCCAAACATATTTACAAGATGACATGTAAAATCACATAAGGATTGTCATATCCAGTCTGTGTTGTGTTGTTACTTAGGTTTTTTTTGTCACGTTTTGTCTTAGCTTTGTTCGGAATTGTAATCGCTCTTGTTTTGTTTTTCTTTTGAATTCTTGGATGGAATATGGGTGGGCAATAGAAGCTGCGGCATCAGCCATCACCCATTTCAGATAACTTATGTTGAACTGTATAATCAGAGGAGTTATTGTTTAATTTGACCTTGTTGGATTTTTTCGCCTTTGTTATATTATTGTTTCTTTTTAATCTTTACTTTTAATCTATCCGAAATAAAGATTCATTCATTCATTAAATTTGCATTCAAAAGACTATCTTAACACTGCATAGAACTTCGAATAGGCCAGATGTGATGTATTATGAATACTAGAAAAGCACTCAGAGAGCGCAGACCTCCGCCAAGCGCCACAGTTCCCCCCATACAGTGTTTAACATCATAAATAAAATATTGAAAATGGACTTCCGGTTATGGCTGCCACGTAGGACGGACGTGTCTCGCTCTGCTCTGCTCCTGGAAAAAAAAAAATCGGCAAATAACTCTCTCATTTGGGACAGAACGTATCCCAGCATTTGGGCGAGGATATGTCGGCGAAGCCTAAGGCTGGAAAACCAGGAAAAGGAAAAAGCGAGCCGCCGAAACAGTCCAAATTAACGGACTTTCAGGTCTGTGACGCAGCAAACAAGGCTCCATATATGGCGGAGGAGGCTGGCGGCGGTGCGATTTCTGCGGGGAATGGCGCAGATGCGCTGATGGCTGCCATGAGTTCAATGAGAGCGGACTTTTCCTCTAGATTTGATGGGATTATGACAGCGCTGGAAGGAATAAGAAAGGAATTGGGTGACTGTGTAGAACGAACGGCGCAGATGGAGCTCCGTCTCGCTAGTGCTGAAGATGACGTCACCCGTCTTCAATTAAAGGTGCGCACTTTGGAAAAAAAAAATAAATCTCTGGAAGATAATATTTTGGATTTGGAATCTCGGTCGAGACAGAATAATTTGAGGCTGGTGGGTCTTCCAGAGGAATCAGAAGGTCGGGACGTATGTTCCTTTCTGGAAAAGTGGATTCCGGAGGTGCTGGGCACC
>CM035840.1:463570080-463797580 GCA_020510985.1 Pholidichthys leucotaenia
ATTCCTAATTCCTTCCAACGCTGTCATAATCCCATCAAATCTAGAGGAAAAGTCCGCTCTCATTGAACTCATGGCAGCCATCAGCGCATCTGCGCCATTCCCCGCAAACATCGCACCGCCGCCAGCTTCCTCCGCCATATATGGAGTTTTGTTTGCTGCGTCACAGACCTGAAAGTCCGTTAATTTGGACTGTTTCGGCGGCTCGCTTTTTCCTTTTCCTGGTTTTCCAGCCTTAGGCTTCGCCGACATATCCTCGCCCAAACGCTGGGATACGTTCTGTCCCAAATGAGAGAGTTATTTGCCGATTTTTTTTCTCCAGGAGCAGAGCAGAGCGAGACACGTCCGTCCTACGTGGCAGCCATAACCGGAAGTCCGGAAGCCACATATTAATTATATAAAAGGTAAAGTATCCAAATCAATTGCAATATTACACAGAGTGAAAAATTTGCTGAATCAACCCACACTATACACCTTGTATCATTCATTAATACTCCCATACATGACATATTGTAATGAAGTATGGGGAAATACATATAAAACAAACATATATCCACTCTTTATGCTTCAAAAGAGAGCTATTAGAATAATCAACAAAGCAGCTTACAGGGAACCAACAAACCCACTTTTTCTTAAACAAAAAACTCTCAAGTTGAAAGATCTGATCGACTTTAAAACCGCAATAATAATGTTCAAAGTGAAGAATCTATCACTGCCCACAAATATCCAAAAGTTGTTCCAAACAAGGGAGAAACGATATCACTTCAGAGGAACATGTATATTTCAAAAGCCTACAGTGAGAACAACCACCAAGCAACACTGTATTTCAGTGCAAGGTGTCAGATTATGGAACGATTTTGGACCTGAATTAAAATCATGTACAAAGCTTGGACAATTTAAACAAAAACTAAAGGAAGAAATACTCCAAACATATTTACAAGACGACATGTAAACTCACATAAGGATTGACATTTCCAGCCTGTGTTGTGTTATAGCTTAGTTTTTCTTTTTTCTCTGTGACACTATGTCTTAGATTTGTTTTTGAATAGTAACCGCTTAACTTAGACTAGCTCAGTTTTCTTTTTCTCTCAGTCATATTTTGTCTTAGCCTTGTTTTAAATTGTAATCGCTCTTGTCTTGTTTTCTCTTTTTTCTCCTTTGAATTCTTGGATGGAATATGGGTGGGCAATATAAGCTGCGGCTTCAGCCATCACCCATTTCGGATAACTCACGTGGAATTGTATAGTAGAAGGAGTCTTTGTCTAATTTGACCTTGTTGTTATATTATACAGTTTCTTTTAACCTGTAATGTACTATCCGAAATAAATAAATTCATTCATTCATTCATATTGTACTGAAGTATGGGGAAATACATATAAAACAAACATATATCCAGTCTTTATGCTTCAGAAGAGAGCTATTAGAATAATAAACAAAGCTGCTTACAGGGAACCAACAAACCCACTTTTTCTTAAATTAAAAGTTCTCAAGTTGAAAGATCTGGTTGACTTTAAAACTGCAGTAATAATGTTTAAAGTGAAGAATCTATCACTGCCCACAAATATCCAAAAGTTGTTCCAAATAAGGGAGAAACAATATCATTTCAGAGGAACATGTATATTTCAAAAACCTTCAGTGAGAACTACCACCAAGCAACACTGTGTTTCAGTGCAAGGAGTCAGATTATGGAACGATTTTGGACCTGAATTAAAATCATGTACAACGCTTGGACAATTTAAATTAAAACTAAAGGAAGAAATACTCCAAACATATTTACAAGATGACATGTAAAATCACATAAGGATTGTCATATCCAGTCTGTGTTGTGTTGTTACTTAGGTTTTTTTTGTCACGTTTTGTCTTAGCTTTGTTCGGAATTGTAATCGCTCTTGTTTTGTTTTTCTTTTGAATTCTTGGATGGAATATGGGTGGGCAATAGAAGCTGCGGCATCAGCCATCACCCATTTCAGATAACTTATGTTGAACTGTATAATCAGAGGAGTTATTGTTTAATTTGACCTTGTTGGATTTTTTCGCCTTTGTTATATTATTGTTTCTTTTTAATCTTTACTTTTAATCTATCCGAAATAAAGATTCATTCATTCATTAAATTTGCATTCAAAAGACTATCTTAACACTGCATAGAACTTCGAATAGGCCAGATGTGATGTATTATGAATACTAGAAAAGCACTCAGAGAGCGCAGACCTCCGCCAAGCGCCACAGTTCCCCCCATACAGTGTTTAACATCATAAATAAAATATTGAAAATGGACTTCCGGTTATGGCTGCCACGTAGGACGGACGTGTCTCGCTCTGCTCTGCTCCTGGAAAAAAAAAAATCGGCAAATAACTCTCTCATTTGGGACAGAACGTATCCCAGCATTTGGGCGAGGATATGTCGGCGAAGCCTAAGGCTGGAAAACCAGGAAAAGGAAAAAGCGAGCCGCCGAAACAGTCCAAATTAACGGACTTTCAGGTCTGTGACGCAGCAAACAAGGCTCCATATATGGCGGAGGAGGCTGGCGGCGGTGCGATTTCTGCGGGGAATGGCGCAGATGCGCTGATGGCTGCCATGAGTTCAATGAGAGCGGACTTTTCCTCTAGATTTGATGGGATTATGACAGCGCTGGAAGGAATAAGAAAGGAATTGGGTGACTGTGTAGAACGAACGGCGCAGATGGAGCTCCGTCTCGCTAGTGCTGAAGATGACGTCACCCGTCTTCAATTAAAGGTGCGCACTTTGGAAAAAAAAAATAAATCTCTGGAAGATAATATTTTGGATTTGGAATCTCGGTCGAGACAGAATAATTTGAGGCTGGTGGGTCTTCCAGAGGAATCAGAAGGTCGGGACGTATGTTCCTTTCTGGAAAAGTGGATTCCGGAGGTGCTGGGCAGCGAGGAGTTGCAATCAGCAGTGGTTCTGGAAAAAGCACATCGTATTGGCCCACGGAGAGATAAGGGACCGCCGAGGACCTTAATTATGAAGTTTCTTAGCAACAGAGACAGGATGAAGATCTTCAACGCTGCACGTGCTAAAGGAGAGATTAAACACCAGGACCAGCAGGTGCGGTTCTACCCAGATTTGGCCACAGGAATCCAGCAATTGAGGAAGCAGTTTGATCCCATACGTAAGGAGCTGCGCAACCTTGGGATTCGTCATGGTGTAATCTATCCTGCGAGACTGCTGACCACGTATGAGGGCAGAACCCACATCTTCAAGACCCCAGAGGAGGCGCAGGAGTTCATCAAGAAGATCAAAGAAGAAGAAGAGACTGGTGGGAGCTAAGCATGAACAAAATATAAGGTAGAATAATTAAGCATTTGCACAGGCATCTGACTGACTTGAAGTAAATAGTAAGTTTACAAAATATAGATTGTATTATATATTAAAAAAACAAAACAAAAACAAAACAAACAAAAAAAAAAAAAACTATGATGTACAAAGTTGTTAAAAATTTAAAAAAAAAACTATGATGTACAAAGTTGTTAAAAATTTTGGAGTTAAGTTGGAAAACTACAGAGGAGAGTTAATGTTACGTCATTAAAAGCAGTAGAGTTAGGGTGATTGGGAGGATGAAGAAGGAGTGGCTTAGGCTGTTCCCCGTGGGTGTGGAACGGTCGATGGCTATATCGGGAGACAGAATTTTTCTTTTGATTTTGGGGGGTTTGCCACAAGTGTGGGAAGGGGAAATTTGTTTGTGTGTAGTTTGTAGGATGAATGTTCAACCACTCATGTTTTTGCTTCTCTGTATGAGCATGTTTACACTGCAAGGTAATCCCAAACTCTCTATTGATCATGGACCAAAGTGTTAACCTTAATTTAACTTCATGGAATTGCAGAGGTCTACAAAATTTAAAAAAACTTAAACAAGTTATGAATAAAATAAAGGACATGGGTTCAAGAATTGTGTTTTTACAAGAAACTCATCTGATAGAGGAGGATGTTAAAAGAATTAGGAGTAGATGGCAGGGAAGTGTATTCACCTCTTCATTTTCATCCCGAGCCAGGGGAGTTATGACTCTCATACATAAATCAGTTCCTTTTCAAGTGAAAAATGTAATTGGAGACAAATTTGGAAGATATGTAATCATTCAAGGTTCTTTGCTATTAGAAAATATAAATCTTGTGAACTTATATGGTCCCAATATAGATGATCAGAAGTTCTTTGCTAATTTATTTCTCATCTTATCATCACTTACAGGGCAACATATAATAGCAGGGGATTTTAATTGTACATTGAATCCAGGTGTGGATAGATCAACAGGACTGGATTGTACGCACATTGGATGTAGGATGACTATTAATCATTTTATGAAAGAATTGAGATTGTTAGATATATGGAGAGAAATGAAACCACAAGTTAAAGCCTATTCTTGTTATTCCAGTACCTACAAGACATTCTCACGTATTGATTATTTTTTGATTTCCACAGAATTAAGGTCCAAGATTCAAAACTGCTTTTATGATAACATCGTGATCTCTGATCATGCACCCTGTTGTCTAATATATGTAGATAAAAAATTGACAAAGGAATCAGGTAGATGGCAATTTCAGCATAAATGGCTTCAGGATGAGGAATTTGTCAAGTATATAGAAAAACAGATAGACGAGTTCTTTGACATCAATACTACACAAACATCAGCATGTGTAAAGTGGGAGGCTTTCAAAGCTTTTATTAGGGGACATATTATTAGTTATACAGGATCAAAATCTAAGAAGACTCGAGAGGAGAGAGCTAAATTGGAACATAAAATAAAAAATCTTCAGGAAAAAGTGTATGCAGGAAGTGACCCAAGGTTGGAGAATGAATTACTGATTTTGAGAGCTGAATACGACAAAAAATCAGCGAATAGAGCTGCCTCGAGTCTTCTAAGATTGAAACAATCTTTTTATGAACAAGGTGAAAAATCAGGAAAATTATTAGCATGGCAGATTAAACAATTGGAAATTAAAACACCAATTACCAGTATTATAAGTAATGGACAGGTAGTTATAGATCCTTTAGAAATTAATAGAGCCTTTAGAGATTACTATGAAAAATTATATGATACCAAAAATGAACCTGATTTAACAAAACTAAATGGGTTTTTGAACGAACTATCTATACCGTGTATTCCAAATGAAAACAGGGAGATATTGGAGTCTAAAATTAGTCAAGAAGAAGTTGGGCTAGCCATTGATAATATGAAATCAGGAAAAAGTGCAGGACCAGATGGTCTTCCAGTTGACCTTTATAAAAAATTTAAGAATAAATTAATAAAACCTTTTTTGGAAATGGTTTTAGAAGCATTTCAAAATAATAATTTACCATCATACATAAATAATGCCTTAATTATACTGCTGCCAAAACCAGGTAAGCCCTCTAATAAATGTGAAAATATGAGACCAATAAGCCTATTAAACGCCGACCTTAAGATAATCTGTAAAATTTTAGCAAGACGAATACAAGAAATTTTACCAAATATTATTAATCGAGATCAGAATGGCTTTATAAAGGGTAGACAAGGCTTCCATAATGTAAGAAGACTATTTAATATTATTTATTTTAATAAAGAAGCACCGGATACAGCTCTCCTATCATTGGATGCCGAAAAGGCCTTTGATAGAGTTGAATGGCCCTTTCTTTTTGAAGTCCTACAAAGGTTTGGACTTGGAAATAATTTCATAAAATGGGTTCAAATAATATACAATAATGCTACAGCAGAAATCCTAACAAATAACAATATTTCAAAACCAATAAAAATCAATAGAGGATGTCGACAAGGCTGTCCACTTTCACCTTTACTGTTTACTATGGCAATTGAACCTTTAGCGATAGCGATACGTTTACATTCACAAATATATGGAATTAAAGTTGGACCAACAGAACATAAAATCTCCCTGTACGCCGATGACATAATTTTGTTTATGTCGAATCTAAAAAAATCAATTCCAACCTTGTTGAATTTAATAAAGAATTTTGGGGAAATATCAGGATATAAAATAAATAAAACTAAATCTTCAATATTAATGCTAAATGAGACCCAGAGAAATTACCCAGCCCCTGAGGTAAATCAATTCAATGTTGTAAATCAGTTTAAATATTTAGGAATCCAAATTATGCCTAAGCTAGAATCAGTCGCCAGTGTCAACTATGAAGCCTTAATGTCAGATATCAATGAGTTAACTCAGAGATGGATGTCACTACCAATGTCGATGATCGGGAGAATCAATATACTTAAAAGTAATATTTTACCTAAAATACTTTATTTATTTCTATACATTCCCTTATCACCACCTTTAGATCTATTCTCAAGAATAAAAAAAAAGTTAGTGGAATTTATATGGAACAACAGGAGGGCTAGATTACGTTTGTCTTTATTATATTTACCATTTGATCGTGGAGGTCTGAAATGTCCAAATTTTATGTTGTATTATTGGTCGGCACAACTGAGGTCTATGACATATTATTTTTCATCAAATGATCTCCCTCACTGGACTGAAATGGAATCATACAATTTACCTTTACCTCTTCCCATATTCATATACTCAGATTCGGCAAAAAAATTACAAAAACAAGTTAAAAATCCATTTGTAAAGCATATGATCAAAATATGGTGTGAAGCTAAAAACTATTTAAAAGAACCACAGTTATTGTCACAATTTAGTCCAATATGGGGTAATCAATATTTTAAACCAGGGAGAGCGGACGCTGTATTTAAAGTATGGAATTTAAAAGGGATACAAAAGATTCAGGATTTATATTTGCCATGTGCAGACAACATAATGTCTTTTGAAGAGCTGAGGATCAAATTTAATCTCAATAGAACACATTTTTTTAAATATCTTCAACTTAGAAACTTTATTCGATCAAATCAAAATAAAGCTCTCACTCGACCTATTTATTCATCCTTGGAAAAAATGATGATGAAAGATAGTAAAAGAAAGGGTATTATTTCAGAGTTTTATAACTCACTGACACTATCTTCAAGTGAAAATTCACTGAAAAGATTAAACTACTGGAAAGAAGATCTGCAAATTGAAATTTCAGAGGAACAATGGGAATTGGCTTGTACAGAAGCTCAAACCAAATCAATAAATGCACGCCTTAAATTGATACATTTTAAATGGTTAATGCGGATGTATGTTACACCGGAGGAGTTAAATAGATATAACAAAAATATACCAGATACATGCACAAAATGCATGGAAAGTAAAGGAACCCTATTTCATTGTTTATGGGAATGTAGATTAATAAGAATGTTTTGGGAAGAGGTGAGGGTAACAATTGAAAAAATAATCTCAAAACAAATCATATTGAATCCTAAACTGTTTTTGTTGGGTCTGTACCCAGAAAAGCATAATTTTAATAAAAGTGAAAGAACATTCATAGACCTCAGTTTGCTTAATGCCAAAAAATGTATTGCACTATTATGGAAAAAGACTCATAGACCAGATGTGACTCAGTGGTTAAGACAGATGTTAACAAACCTTCCATTAGAAAGAATAACATATATACTAAAATCAAAGGAAATTGTGTTTGAGAATATATGGAGACCTTTTATTGATTATGTAAAAAATTTAAACATAACTCTTGAAGAAGAAGGTGAATGATGTGTGTGGACCTTGTAAATTCCAAACTGGTGAACATAATATGTATACTTATGTATTGGATTGTCTAGACTAAACAGAGGAGCATTGTTGAAGACTTGACTTTGTTGGTGGTTGTTGGTGTTTTTAGTGCATTTTTTTTTTTTTGTAGTACTTTAGTGTTAGTGTTTGATTGTTTGTATCATGTTTGTTAAAAAAAAAAAAGGTTCAATAAAGATATTGTGGAAAAAAAAATATTGAAAATGGCCCTATCTCGCAATGTTAAATTAAAAAAAAAAAAAAAAAAAAGAATCCTTTAAAAAATTCCTGGATCCAGATGGTGATCCGGATCACCACCAAAATCTAATCATCTCTAGGATACCCCATTTCTGACAATCTGTGAAAATTTCATGAAAATCCGTCCATAACTTTTTGAGTTATCTTGCTAACAAACAAACAAACAGACAACCCAACGCTGATGATCACATCACCTCCTTGGCGGAGGTAACTAGAAGACTAGAAATATCAGCAGGGTATACTAGCACTGTATGACACGTGCGTAATGACGGCAAAATCGCTCTGATATTTTATGTGTTTACATGATACACCAAGCATGACAAGGCTTGCAATTACACAGCACATGTTCTTCAGAATCTTAGGCATTATATAAAATGTATTCTCCCTTTAGATGTCGAATCCATGGTCCATTTGCCAGGGTTGAAGTGCAGTCGTGCGAACGTCTGCAGCAGTTTACATCGTGTTTACATCTCGCCATGTACGCATGCCTCTCCGGGATTTTGCGCGAGAATAGAAACCTCAATACCCTCAATAGCGATAGCTTAGCAAACGCTTCAGGTAAAGCGTAGCAGCGAACCACGAAAAGAAACACAACTCAGTTTACTCGCAGAGCCCGGTGAAAGGCGAATAAAGGGGTATTTCTACTTCAAAAGCTGGTTCAACCAAGGTGGAAATTCAGCCTGTGTGTGTGCGTCACAAATGTTGATCCGATATTCGCTGTTGGTTAGTTATTTCAGTGGCAAAATCAGCAACTTTGTCTCAGCACTGAAAAAGTGTGACCATCCCGGCCGCCATCACGTGTTGCTCTGTTCTAAATTTAGATATGATTCCTAGTGATCTCGTGTTTGGAATTGCTTTCGTGTTTTTTTTACGATTTAAAATTTTTGACTGAATTTTTAATGAAAAACCATAATTTTGATTAATAAAGCCGTAACCCGGAATGGGGTCTTGAAAACTGGAACCATTACGGCAAAACCGGAGTAGTTGGCAGGTATGCTTCTGAGAGAGAAGAAGAGGATCTTCAGGTCGGTGAACAGGGAGATGCTGAAGTCCGTACAGAGGGAGCTGAGGAGGAAGATCAGAGAAGGCAAGGACAGCTACAGGAAGAAGATGGAGGGCAAGCTGCAACAGAGCGACATCTCTGGGCTCCAGAATACCTCCCCCCAGGCCACGGGGGACAGGGAGTGAGCGAACAATCTGAACCTGTTTTTTAATAGGTTTGACCAACCACCCTCCCCCCAGACTGCACAACAACCACTGCTGCCTCTAAAGTCATCGAGACCTGCTGTCCACACCCCACTCCACCAACTCCCCCCCACTCCCGGCACACAGCCCCCCAACCTGACCCTCACTAAGACCCAGGTGAGGACGGAGCTGAGGAAGATCAAGGCGAGGAAGGCGTCAGGACCACAGGGCACCAGCGTGAAGCTCCTCAAGTCCTGCGCAGACCAGCTGTGTGGGATTGTGGAGCACATCTTCAACCTGAGCCTGAAGCTGGGGAAGGTACCACAGTTGTGGAAAACATCTTGTGTGGTACCTGTACCAAAGACTTCCCACCCCAAAGACCTGAACAGCTACAGACCAGTGGCTCTGACGTCTCACATGATGAAGACCCTGGCGAGACTGCTCCTTGTTCACCTCCGCCCCCTGGTGGGACCAGCGATGGATCCACTCCAGTTTGCCTACCAGCATGGCATTGGGGTGGAGGATGCAGTGATCTTCCTACTTCACTGGTCCCTGTCCCACCTGGAGAAGCCCGCGAATGCGGTGAGGATCATGTTCTTTGACTTCTCCAGTGCTTTCAACACCATCCAACCGATGATCCTGAAGGACAAGCTGCTGTGCGCAGGGGTGGACCAGCACCTGTCATCATGGATCCTGGACTACCTCACTAACCGGCCACAGTTTGTGAGAACCCGGGATTGTGTGTCCGACACGATCATCGGCAGCACGGGGGCCCCCCAGGAAACGGTTTTGGCTCCCTTCCTGTTCACCCTTTATACTGCGGACCTCCCACACAACACAACACACTGCCATCTACAGAAGTTCTCTGATGACTCTGCGATCGTCGGCCTCATCTCCAATGGAGATGAAGCTGAGTACAGAGGACTTATCCAGGACTTCGTGGACTGGTGCCATCGGAACTGCCTCCAGATCAACGCAAGGAAAACTAAGGAGCTGGTGGTGGACTGCCGCAGGCAAGGACAACCCCTCACAGGACCAGTAAACATACAGGGAACAGACATTGAGATGGTGACATCCTACAAGTACCTGGGTGTTCATCTGAACAATAAACTAGACTGGTCACACAATACCGACGCACTCTACAAGAAGGGACAGCGCAGGCTGTTCCTACTGAGGAGGCTCAGGTCTTTTGGTGTACAAGGGGTGCTGCTGAAGACATTCTACGACACGGTGGTGGAATCAGCCATCACTTTTGGAGTGGTCTGCTGGGGCAGTGGCATTACTGCAGCCGATAGGAAGAGACTGAACAAACTGATCAAGAAAGCTAGATCTGTCCTGGGGCAACGCCTTGACCCAGTGGAGGAGATAGGAGAGAGAAGGATGGTGGCTAAACTGTCATCTCTGCTGGAGTCCGAGTCCCACCCTATGCAGGACATACTGAACGCACTGAGGAGCTCATTTAGCAGTAGACTACATCATCCTAGGTGCGCAACTGAGAGTTTTTGCAGGTCCTTCCTACCTACGGCTGTCAGACTGTACAACCTAAGCAAGGCTGCTCGCAGAGGTAGCAAAAAACGTGACAACCTAATAGTATTGAATGCAAAAGACGCAATAGACCTACACAAATGGTCCCCTCCAGTATACAACTAGGACAATATCAGTCGCTACGGAGGGTGACAATATGTATGGGTACATATTCATACCATGGAGGGTAACTAAATAGACGGTTATGCTGTTTATTCCATCTAGCTACAATGCTCCGCACTGTGTATACAGTGGGGTAAAAAAGTATTTAGTCAGCCACCAACTGTGCAAGTTCTCCCGCTTAAAAGATGAGAGAGGTCTCCAATTTTCATCATAGGTATACCTCAACTATGAGAGACAAAATAAGAAAAAAAAATCCAGAAAATCACATTGAAGGATTTTTAATGAATTAATTGGTAAATTCCTCGGTAAAATAAGTATTTGGTCAATAACAAAAGTTCATCTCAATACTTTGTTATATACCCTTTGTTGGCAATGACAGAGGTTTCTGTAAGTTTTCACAAGGTTTTCAGAATCAGAATCAGAATCAGAAAAAGATTTATTGCCAAGTACATTAACAGATCACTGATAACATATGAGAGAATTTGACTTGACACAGAAAATGAACCTGCATTTCCACACACTGTTGCTGGTATTTTGGCCCATTCCTCCATGCAGATCTCCTCTAGAGCAGTGATGTTTTGGGGCTGTCGCTGGGCAACACAGACTTTCAACTCCCTCCAAAGATTTTCTATGGGGTTGAGATCTGGAGACTGGCTAGGCCGCTCCCGGACCTTGAAATGCTTCTTACGAAGCCACTCCTTTGTTGCCCAGGCGGTGTGTTTGGGATCATTGTCATGCTGAAAGACCCAGCCACGTTTCATCTTCAATGTCCTTGCTGGTGGAAGGTTTTCACTCAAAATCTCACAATACATGGCCCCATTCATTCTTTCCTTTACACGGATCAGTCGTCCTGGTCCCTTTGTAGAAAAACAGCCCCAAAGTATGATGTTTCCACCCCCATGCTTCACAGTACGTATGGTGTTCTTTCTCCTCCAAACACGACAAGTTGAGTTTTTAACAAAAAGTTCTATTTTGGTTTCATCTGACCATATGATATTCTCCCAATCCTCTTCTGGATCATCCAAATGCTCTCTAGAAAAACTTCAGACGGGCCTGGACATGTACTGGCTTCAGCAGGGGGACACGTCTGGCACTGCAGGATTTGAGTCCCTGGCGGCGTAGTGCGTTACTGATGTAGCCTTTGTTACTTTGGTCCCAGCTCTCTGCAGGTCATTCACTAGGTCCCCCCATGTGGTTCTGGGATTTTTGCTCACCGTTCTCGTGATAATTTTGACCCCACGGGGTGAGATCTTGCGTGGAGCCCCAGATCGAGGGAGATTATCAGTGGTCTTCTATGTCTTCCATTTTCTAATAATTGCTCCCACAGTTGATTAATTCACACCAAGCTGCTTACCTATTGCAGATTCAGTCTTCCCAGCCTGGTGCAGGTCTACAATTTTGTTTCTGGTGTCCTTTGACAGCTCTTTGGTCTTGGCCATAGTGGAGTTTGGAGTCTGACTGTTTGAGGTTGTGGACAGGTGTCTTTTATACTGATAACGAGTTCAAACAGGTGACATTAATACAGGTAACGAGTGGAGGACAGAGGAGCCTCTTGAAGAAGAAGTTACAGGTCTGTGAGAGCCAGAAATCTTGCTTGTTTGTAGGTGACCAAATACTTATTTTACCGAGGAATTTACCAATTAATTCATTAAAAATCCTTCAATGTGATTTTCTGGATTTTTTTTTTCTCACTTTGTCTCTCATAGTTGAGGTATACCTATGATGAAAATTGAAGACCTCTGTCATCTTTTAAGTGGGAGAACTTGCACAATTGGTGGCTGACTAAATACTTTTTTGCCCCACTGTATATATTTATATATTTATGTGTTCATATGTATATTCACTGCTCTTATTTTTTCTCATCTTCTTAATTATTGCTCTGAGTGTTGCTATACCTGTGCTGTTGCAATCCTGGAATTTCCCCATTGTGGGACTAATAAAGGCTTATCTTATCTTATAATTCAGAGCACCACGCCAGGGCTGCTAAAGGAAACGCTCCTGATTGGTCAGCTGTTCTTCCCTGACCACCCCTGCTCCACCATATGACAAAGACGTCATGTTTATTCTGCATTACACATCATTTAAGAATTTTAATTGACTTTTTGGTTAATTATGTAGTTTGAAAAAAGATGATTTGTGGTTGTAATCAATTAAATCTTAAGAGACTGCAGCACATTTAATTCATTCTGAAGAAAGTATTGTCTGAAATCAAGTCTGAGAGCCACAATAGCTGCTCACGTTTTCATGTCACGCTAATTAAAGTTTGGTCAAAATAAATAGGCTGAAGAGATAAGATTTTTATTAAAATGGCAATACTGAAAATAAAAAAAGACATAATTTGACCCCCCCTTATTTCGATAAGAAAATATTACAATTATAAATGTAGATGCGGGTCGTACGCCAGGATCCTGTTTGTCGACTTCAGCTCAGCGTTCAACACCATCATCCCAGGCATTCTTCATCAGAAACTCCTCCAGCTCAAAGTGCCCCCCTCCACCTGCCAGTGGATCTCCAGCTTTCTGACTGACAGGTGGCAACAGGTGAAGCTAGGGAGATTTACATCCAGCTCACGAAAAATTAGTACTGGCGCCCCCCAAGGATGTGTCCTTTCCCCACTGCTCTTCTCCCTCTACTCCAACGACTGCACCTCAGAGGACCCTTCGGTGAAGCTCCTGAAGTTTGCAGATGACACCACAGTCATCGGTTTGATCCGGGATGATGATGAGTCTGCATACAGGCGGGAGGTGGAGCAGCTGATCCTCTGGTGCGGCCAGAACCATCTTGAACTTAACCCAGCCAAAACGGTGGAGATGACTGTGGATTTCAGGCGACACCCCCCTTCATTCCTCCCACTCACCATCCTCAACAGCACAGTGTCCACTGTGGACTCCTTCAAGTTTCTGGGTACCACAATCTCCCGGAACCTGAAGTGGTCCTCCCATATAGACACTGTCCGGAAAAAGGCCCAGCAGAGGTTGTTTTTTCTGCATCAGCTCAAGAAGTCTGATTTGCCTCAGGAGCTGCTGGTTGTCTTCTACACCGCCATCATCCAATATGTCCTCTGCTTTTCCATCACTGTCTGGTTTGGATCTGCCACTAAACAGGACAAGACCAGACTGCAGCGGATCATTAAGTCTGCGGAGAGGATCGTTGGTACCGACCTACCCTCCATTGAGAACTTATATCGGTCCATAACCAGGAAACGGGCGGGAAACATCTGTGCTGACCCATCACACCCCGGCCACAAACTGTTTGAACTTCTATCTTCTGGTCGTCGTTACAGATCACTGAAGGTCAAAACCACCCGTCACAGGAACAGTTTCTTTCCTCAAGCCATCACTCTGATGAACTCCTAACATTCACCTAGTCCTACCTGTTGCTGTACTCATGACTTTTCATCCATTATTACATTGCACATAACTCTCACACTGCTTTTTACTTCATTCACATTATATCACTGAATCTGAGTTCACATTGAAATACTGTGTGACTGTATATTTTTTCATATATTTCTGCAAAGTGTGGTTAGTCTGAGTAAAGCATTTAAGCATTTAACCGCATTTAACCGCCACCCGGTCCCACTGGAAAAACTCGACATACCGAGAGAACTGAGGCGAAAACGCCACGGCTGCCGGGCTGGAGTAAGGCGGAGGACAAAAAATATAAGGTACAGACCCTCCCTTCCATCTGTTGTCATGGGAAATGTACGGTCGATACTGGGAAAGTTAGATGAGCTAGCGGCTATCTCCCGTTATGATAGCACTTACCGGGAGTGCTCTCTCCTTTTGTTTACTGAGACGTGGCTAACTGAACTAGCAGCAGATGCTAACATTGAGCTGGAGGGTTTTCACACGATACGAGCTGACCGAACACCAGAGAGTGGCAAAACTAGGGGCGGTGGAGTGATCATGTATGTTAACAACAACTGGTGCAGACCGGGACATATCACTGTTAAACAACGACACTGCAGCAAAGACATTGAGTTGCTAGCTGTTAGCATGAGGCCTACATATCTCCCGAGAGAACACTCACACGTGATCTGCATTGTTGTTTATGCAAATCCGACGGCGAACGCTGGGACAGCGCGTGACGTCATCCATTCAGTAACCAGCAGGCTGCAGACAGAACACCCAGATGCTCTTCTCCTCATCTCAGGCGATTTCAACCACGTTTCACTGTCTCCCATTCTGCCCACTTTCACCCAGTATGTCACATGCCACACTAGAGACAATAAAACACTGGATTTGTTCTACGCAAACACTAAGGAGGCGTACACCTCATCACAACTCCCCCCACTTGGGAGATCGGATCACAACTTGGTTCATCTCCGACCGGTGTACAAACCCCTAGTGCACAGACAACCTCCGGCCATGCACACTGTGGAGTTATGGTCTGAGGAGACAATGGACACTCTAAAGGACTGTTTTGAAGCCACTGCCTGGAAGCAGCTCTGCGATCCACATGGTGAGGACATCGATGGCCTCATTCACACCTTCACGGGCTACCTCAGCTTCTGTGTGGACAAATCCGTTCCCACCAAGACCATACGGCGTCACTCAAACAACAAACCCTGGATCAACCCTGAGATAAAAACACTTCTGAGAGAGAAGAAGAGGATCTTCAGGTCGGGGAACAGGGAGATGCTGAAGTCCGTACAGAGGGAGCTGAGGAGAAAGATCAGAGAAGGCAAGGACAGCTTCAGGAAGAAGATGGAGGACAAGCTGCAACAGAGCGACATCAGCGGGGTCTGGAGAAACCTCAAAACCATCTCGGGGCTCCAGAATACCTCCCCCCAGGCCACGGGGGGCAGGGAGTGGGCGAACAACCTGAATCTGTTTTTCAATAGATTTGACCAACCGCCCTCCCCCCTGTCTGCACAACAACCACTGCTGCCTCTAAGAAATCAAGTCCTGCTACCCACTCCCCTCTCCACCGACACCCCCCCCCCCCACTCCCAACACACAGCCCCCCATCCTGACCCTGACCAAGACCCAGGTGAGGACGGAGCTGAGGAAGATCAAGGCGAGGAAGGCGTCGGGACCGGACGGCATCAGCGCAAAGCTCCTCAAGTCCTGTGCAGACCAGCTGTGTGGGATTGTGACGTATATCTTCAACATGAGCCTGAAACTGGGGAGGGTACCACAGCTGTGGAAAACATCTTGTGTGGTACCTGTACCAAAAACTTCCCACCCCAAAGACCTGAACAGCTTCAGACCGGTGGCCTTGACGTCCCACTTGATGAAGACCCTGGAGAGACTGCTCCTTGCTCATCTCCGCCCCCTGGTGGAACCAGCGATGGATCCACTCCAGTTCGCCTACCAGCATGGCATTGGGGTGGAGGATGCGGTGATCTTCCTCCTTCACCGTTCTCTGTCCCACCTGGAGAAGCCCGGGAATATGATGAGGATCATGTTCTTTGACTTCTCCAGTGCTTTCAACACCATCCAACCGATGATCCTGAAGGACAAGCTGCTGCGCGCAGGGGTGGACCAGCACCTGTCATCATGGATCCTGGACTACCTCACGAACCGGCCTCAGTTTGTGAGAACCCGGGACTGTGTTTCCGACACGATCATCAGTAGCACGGGGGCCCCCCAGGGAACGGTGCTGGCTCCCTTCTTGTTCACTCTTTATACTGCGGACTTCTCACACAACACAACACATTGCCATCTACAGAAGTTCTCTGATGACTCTGCGATCGTTGGTCTCATCTCCAGCGGAGATGAAGCTGAGTACAGAGGGCTTATCCAGGACTTTGTGGACTGGTGCCATCGGAACTGCCTCCAGATCAACGCGAGGAAAACTAAGGAGCTGGTGGTGGACTGCCGCAGGCATGGGCAGCCCCTCACAGCACCAGTAAATATACAGGGAACAGACATCGAGATGGTGACATCCTACAAGTACCTGGGTATTCATCTGAACAATAAACTAGACTGGTCACACAATACTGACGCACTCTACAAGAAGGGACAGCGCAGGCTGTTCCTGCTGAGGAGACTCAGGTCTTTTGGTGTACAAGGGGCGCTGCTGAAGTCATTCTATGACACGGTGGTGGCATCAGCCATCACTTTTGGAGTGGTCTGCTGGGGCAGTGGCATTACTGCAGCCGATAGGAAGAGACTGAACAAACTGATTAAGAAAGCTAGCTCTGTCCTGGGGCAACGCCTTGATCCGATGGAGGAGATAGGAGAGAGAAGGACGGTGGCTAAACTGTCATCTCTGCTGGAGTCCGAGTTCCACCCTATGCAGGACATACTGGATGCACTGAGGAGCTCATTTAGCAGCAGACTACATCATCCCAGGTGCACAACCGAGAGGTTTCGTAGGTCCTTCCTACCAACGGCTGTCAGACTGTACAACCTAAGCAGGGCTGCTCGCAGAGATAGCAAAAAGACGTAACAAACTAATAGTTTTTTTTGAATGCAAAAGATGCAATAGACTTACACAATGGTCCTCTCCGGCATACAACTAGGAACATACCGGTCGCTATGGAGGGTGAGAATATGTATGGGCACATAATCATACCATGTAGGATAACTAAATAGACGGTTGTGCTGTTTCATCCCACCTAGCAACAATGCTCTGCACTGTGTGTGTTTATATATTTACATATTTATTCCATCTAGCTACAATGCTCTGCGCTGTGTTTTTATATATCTACATATTATTCCATCTAGCTACATTGCTCCGCACTGTGTGTGTTTATATACTTGCATATTTATTCCACCTAGCTGCAATGCTCCATACTGTGGGTGTTTATATATTTACATATTTATTCCATCTAGCTACAATGCTCTGCACTGTGTGTCTGTGTGTATATATATATTTTATAGTAATATGTACATATGTATATTAGCTGCTCTTGCTTGCTTGTTTTTTCTTGCCTTCTGATTGTTGCTCTGAGTGTTGCTATCCCTGTGCTGTTGCAATCCTGGAATTTCCCCGTTGTGGGACTAATAAAGGCTTATCTTATCTTATCTTAAATAACTGCATATATTCCTGTATATATTTGCATCCTTTTATAGAAATGTGGACAGACTGTAATTTACTGTACATACTCTGTTGTCATTGAATCCTTATTTAAATCCTCCACCTGAACAACGAGAGCAAGTTTTTAGCCAAAGTCAAATTCCTTGTATGTGTTGTGCATACTTGGCCAATAAAGCTGATTCTGATTCTGAGATGCAGTGTTTCCTCTGGCTTAAAGACCTTGGCACAGTGGCAACAACTTTTTCCCGGGGGGGGGGACGGACGGACATACCGGAATATGTTAATTTTATACTGTTTATTTCTTTTTAAAATTTTACACCATAACGTTGCATATGGAACTTACCATTTGAAGTATTGTACAACTGAGGCTTGAATATTGGGCCAGTTGGGGTCCCACCCAGACATCCTGTGTTTAGACTTTTTAGTGGTGTTCTCCTTCCTCTGCCTGAACACTTTCCTCTCCTTGGCTCCTCTCTTCTGTCTCATCTTTCCCTCTCTGAGCTCTGTCTCATTCAGCTTCTCTCTCTGTCTATGGTGGAATACAAACAGGTTAGAAAACATCAAGTGTCATGTTTTGTCCTGCAGGATGTTTTTGTCATGGTTTACATAAATGACAAAAAAATGTGTATTTTTTGTATTTTTATTCTAGTGTTTTTTTCCATTGAGAGAGTAGGGAAGGGAAAGAAACATTCATAATAGTAATGTACTCATGCATACTTAAATTACATGATCAGGTGGGTATAGTAACCAGAAATTCTACTCATGCAAAAGCAGTGCTTTGAAATTAATAATTAAAAGTAGGCAACCAAAAATTTCTAGCTGAGTTAAGGGTACAAAGAGCAGCCACTTAAAAACTTGAGTAATGACTTCAGTCTTCAAGGTTTGAGGTTTTTCTCCAAAATTTATAACAATTTTCTTATCGTTTTCTACTTTTCTCTGTAAATCTAAAGTTGAAACCATGTTCCTCAAATTTGTAATTTCCTCTTGTAAAATTGACTTTTCTTGTACATTTGAAACTTTATGATAAATTTGAGCATTATTTTATGACTCATTTTTGTCCGTTTTTTAAAATAAAATTACTGGGGTTTTTAGATAAATTTGAAACAGACTGTGGTAATTTTTTTTTTTACTTTTTCCTTATATCAATTTACATTTTTGACCATAATTTTGCAGTCAGAACAGAACAGTAATTTAACTCTGATTACAAAGAAAAAACATTAATAAAATTGTATTTAATGAAATAAATTAACTTAAATAACCAAGGATGCCGTTATTTCTGTTATAATATTTCTTTATATTTATAGTTTTTTTTTTTAGAAATCTCCTCACCACCCAGACAGCAGGGGTTTCCTCCCACATGCCAAAAACATGCAAGTTAGGTTAATTGGCATCAAAACTGGGGATTCTAAATTGTCCTTTGGTCTGACTGTGAGAGTGAATGGTTGTCTGTCTCTCTGTGTTGGTCCTGTGATGGACTGGCGATCTGTCCAGGGTGGAGCCTGCCTCTCGCCCAAAGATGCTGGGATAGGCTCCAGCCCCCCTGCAACCCAAAAAGGATTAAGCGGAAGAAGATGAATGAATGAATGAATGAATGAATGTTGACACGTTTAGTTTGTCTCAAGTCTGCTGACGGATTAAAGTCATTGACTTGGTGAATTTCGGTCATCTTAACCTGCCAGGTACATAATAGGGAACTGTAGCGACTCTAAAAAGACATAATTCACCACAATATGTGTTCATGTACAGAATGATCTGTTTAGGCAGTTATAGTTGTGCTCTCAGGCTTTCTCATCAGGCACCTCTCTAAGCAGCCGCTGAAGGACCTCAGTTTAGACATGCGTTTTTAGCTGTTGCTTTTTGTCACTGCTGCTGGAGAATAAAAACAGCACGCCTCCTCGTGCGAGAAAAGAGATAAATTGCCAGTCTCTTCATTCCTGCAATTCCTACAGAACATAACTTAATATTGTAGTGGCTGGTGAAATATATCCTCAGCAATTCATCAGTCCCCCTCGCCTTTCCCTTCATATAAAGCGGCTGCATATGAATTCTAACCACATTTCTTAGCTAAGCGACTCTTCCAGTATTGCTCCTGTTTCCAGCGGGTTAAAACCGTGATAAACGCCAGTGCTTACATACCTCATGATTTTTTCCCATGTTTAAAGTACTTTAATAAACTCATATTTTCTGTCTGACTGGAAAACTCGTGTGAGCGGGACGCTTCTAAACTCCTTGGGAATGACGGCCACACTTGCGGAAAGTCATTGCTTCATATATTTTTCTTAATAAATTCATATCATCTTGGGGTGGCAGTAAAATTTCTGGTGCAGCGGGCCACCACCGAAAAATGTTACCAGAGGAAACCCTGAGATGGGCAAAAATGAAGGAGAATGTAATAATTTAAAACAGAATTGGGATTTTATTTGAAGAAGTTCCACAAAAACCTCTAAAGTAAGTAAGTAAATTTTATTTATATAGCACCTTTCACTGATATAAAAAGTGACAATGTGAATGTGAATAAGAGAGGTCCTTGACAATGTTCAGTGCCCTGCTCCTGCAGCAGTTCTGAAAAAGTTCTTGGACAGAGGGGAGGGAGACTCCAATTACCCTCTCAGCTCCCTTGACTATCCTCTGCAGGGCTTTTTTGTCTGACATACTGCAGCTGGAGTACCATGTAGCAATGCAGTACGTCAGAACACTCTCCACCACACCTCTGTAGAAGGTCCTGAGGATGCAGATGGGGAGAGAGGCCTGTTTGAGTTTCCTCAAGAAGTGCAGTGTCTGCTGAGCCCGCTTCCTGATCCCCAAGGAATTCTTGCTCCAGGTCAGGTCCTGAGAGATCTGCACTCCGAGGAACTTGATATTCTCTACTCTCTCCACTAAACGGCCGCCGATGCTGAGGGGGACGTGTTTAGGCTGTGACCGCCGTAAGTCGATAATCATCTCCTTCGTTTTGTCCACGTTGAGCACCAGATTGTTCTCCCTGCACCAGCCCTCCAGGTCTCTCACTTCTTCCCTGTACATTGATTCCTCATCCCTCTGAATAAGTCCCATCACCGTGGTGTCGTCTGCAAACTTAATAATCTGGTTCCCCTCGTGTCTGGATTCACAGTCATGTGTTAGAAGTATAAACAACAGTGGGCTGAGTACACAGCCTTGAGAGGATCCGGTGCTCAGCGTGACAGAGTTGGAGATGTTGTTTCCAACCCGGACAAACTGAGGTCTCTCAGTCAGGAAGTCCAGGATCCAGAGACATGTGGCGGTGTTCAGACCAAGGAGGAGTAATTTCTCCATCAGTCTCTGGGGAATAATGGTGTTGAATGCTGAACTGAAATCAATGTACAGGAGTCTGGCATAGGTGTCTTTCTGATCCAGGTGGATGATGACAGAGTGCGGGGTGGTGACTATAGCATCCACCATGGAGCGGTTTGAACGATATGCAAACTGGAGCGGGTCATGTGATGCAGAGAGGCAGGCTGTAATGTGTGGTTTGACCAGTCGTTCGAAACACTTCATCACAATTGGTGTCAGTGCAACAGGACGATAGTCATTCAGACAGGACACAACTGGTTTCTTTGCCATCGGTACTATGATACAGGTCTTGAAGCATCTGGGAACAATGGCCTGACTCAGGGAGATGTTATGTCAGTAGGGAAATCCGCCAACTCGCTCGCGCAGTCTCGGAGCACACGTCCTGGGATGTTGTCCGGACCTGCAGCTTTACATGGGTTGACCCTGGTTAGGGTCCTCCGTGTGTCCGCTGTGTTGATGGTGAAAGCTGGTCCGACAGATGGTAGGGATGTACCAGCCCTCCCTCTGATTGTCGGGCTGGATGCTTCAAAACGTGCAAAGAAGTCGTTGAGCCTGTCTGGAAGCGAAGCGTCATCATCATCGACCCCCTGCCTAGACTTATAGCCCGTCAGTGTCCGAACTCCCTGCCACATCTGCTTGGTGTTCCTAGTGTCACAGAGGTGTCCCTGGATTTTCTCCGCATAGGCGCACTTCGCCGTCTTAATTCCCTTTGACAGCACAGACCTGGCTGAGCGGAGGGCGATCCTGTCCTTCGCTCTGAAGGCTGCATCTCTGGCTGTAAGCAGTGAGCGCACCTCTGCGGTCATCCAGGGCTTACGGTTTCCCCGTACAGTGATGGTCTTCACAGTAGTGACATCCTCTGTGCACTTCGCGATGTAGCTGGTGACCGTTTCAGCATACTCCTCCACATCTGTCTTGTCTTCCTGGGAGGCTGCTATTTTGAAGACCTCCCAGTCTGTGTGCAGAAAACAGTCTTTCAGTGCAGAGGTTGCGCTCTCTGGCCAAATCCTGATTTGTTTCACTACTGGCCTGCTGCACTTCAGTAAAGGTTTGTAGGCAGGCACCAGCATCACGGATATGTGGTCAGAAAGGCCGAGGTGGGGCCGAGGTATAGCGTTATATGCATCTGTGTTTGTGTACACTAAGTCCAACATATTCTCTCCTCTGGTGACCTCTGGTGACTTCTCCTCTTCTGTGACCATTGTGGGTTTTTCTTTCATTAACAGAAGGGTACCAACAATTTTGTCCACGTCTGTATGCGTAGGGGTCTTCCTGGTTGTACCCGCAAACGCAAGGATGAACTAGTTGTGCTTGCATTCGTGGCCACGTTGCAGAAATTGGCCAAAATGGCCCCCCTGTATGTACGCTGACATAGCAGATTTTTTGTTGTCAAAGGACCAAACATCCTTACTTGCAAAGACTCCGAAACAACTACAAAGAAGGTAAGCGAGTGGTTTGACAGCACAACGTTGGTTTTGTCATTCTAAGTAAATTTCACTACAAGGCATAGCCTGTTTACTTAGATCTATAGGTCGATATTGCTGATCCAAGATGGCGCCCACAGTGGTCGCCATGGTGCTTCGCTGCGCTCTTTGTTTGTTTTTGTTTGTCAATTGTGTGTCTGCTTGCTCTTATACCCGTGAAGAACTTCTAAATATCAGGACTTTCACTCCCACGGACCTACTCCCAGTTTTTTTTAGCTCCTGCCGCCGATCTGGTTCATTGCTTGGCTCGAAAAGTGAGACGGCGAAAGAGAGGAAGGCAAGCGGGCGCTCTCGTCCGGCTTCGCAGGAGAGGCACGCGCACGGCGTTGCCTGGCATATTTCTGTCCAATACCAACTCTCTCTCTAACAAGGTAGATGAACTGAGACTGCTGATGCGTTTTAAGGACCTCTCTTCCTCGGCTGCCCTCTGTTTTACTGAGACCTGGCTCAGGGAAAACACACCGGACAGCGTGCTGCGCCTCGAGGGATTTCAGCTGTTTCGTGCTGATCGTGACACAGATCTCTCCGGCAAGACCACAGGAGGCGGAGTCTGCTTTTACACCAACAGCAGCTGGTGCTCTGATGTAACGGTAATTTCCAAACACTGTTCTCCCGCCCTGGAATTTCTTTTTATTAACTGCAAGCCATTTTATTCCCCGCGGGAGTTTGCCTCATTCATCCTCGCCGCTGTGTACGTCCCTCCCGACGCGGACACGAGCGAAGCTCAGCGCGTGCTCGCAGATCACATCCAACACACGGAGCGGATTTTTCCAGACTCTCTGGTTATTGTGGTTGGCGACTTTAACCAGAGCAATCTGAGCCACGATCTCCCCCGTTACAAACAGTTTATTAAATGCCCCACCAGAGGAATAAACACGCTGGATCACTGTTACACCACAGTGAAAGACGCATATCGCGCTGTTCCCCGCGCTGCGCTGGGATTATCTGATCACGTGATGGTCCATCTCATTCCCACATACAGACTGAGATTGAAGCTCACTAAACCTGTTGTGAGCACTACGAAGAAATGGACCAGTGAAGCTGAGGAGAAGCTGGAAACGTGCATGGAAATAACTGATTGGGGCATGTTTAAAGGAGCCACGCATGATCTGGATGAATACACAGACACTGTGAACTCTTATATCCACTTTTGTGAGGAGGACATTCTTCCATCGCGCACCAGGGTGAGATACTCTAATGACAAGCCCTGGTTCACAGCTAAGCTCAGACAGATCAGGAAGGAGAAGGAAGCAGCGCTGAAAAGTGAAGACAGGGACTGCTACAGGGAGGTTAAATATCGGTTTAACAGAGAGCTGAGGAGAGCTAAATCTGTGTATTCTGAGAGACTCCAGCAGCAGTTCACTGCTAATGACTCGGCTTCTGTGTGGAGAGGACTGAGGCAAATCACCAACTATCGGCCTCAGGCTCCTAAGGGTCAGGATGACAAAGCCCTTTGTCAAAGACTGTCCCAACACTATGCCTGTTTTGACACCTCGTCATCTGTGTCCAACTCCCCCCCTCTCTCCAGCTCCACAGCCTCCACGATCCCTACTTCATCAAAGGCGCCCCCCGCTCCCCCCTGCCCTTATCATCAGTGAGCAGGACGTGCTCAAACAGTTCTCCAGACTGAACCCGCGCAAGGCCCCCGGTCCGGACGGCGTGTCTCCCTCCACCCTGAGACACTGTGCGAAACAGCTGGCTCCTCTCTTCACAGACATTTTTAACACCTCCCTTAAGCTATGCCACGTGCCGCTCTGCCTCAAATCCTCCACCATCATCCCTGTCCCCAAGAAGCCACGGATCACTGGACTTAATGACTACAGACCTGTAGCGCTCACCTCTGTAGTCATGAAGTCCTTTGAGCGCCTGGTCCTGCCCCACCTCAAGTCCATCACCACCCCCTCCTGGACCCGCTGCAGTTTGCCTACCGAGCCAACAGGCCTGTAGACGACGCAGTCAACCTGGCCCTCCACTCCATCCTGCAGCACCTGGACTCCCCAGGAACCTACGCCAGGATCCTGTTTGTGGACTTCAGCTCCGCATTCAACACCATCCGCCCCGCTCTGCTCCGGGACAAGCTGTCCCTGCTCAACGTGCCTGACTCCCTCTGCAGGTGGATCACCGACTTCCTGACGGACCGGAGGCAGCATGTGCGGCTGGGAAAGACTGTCTCAGACTCTGCTAGCATCAGCACCGGATCACCCCAGGGCTGTGTACTTTCCCCCCTACTCTTCTCCCTTTATACCAACTCCTGCACCTCCAGCCACCAGTCTGTCAAGTTGATCAAGTTTGCGGATGACACCACCCTCATCGGGCTCATCTCCAACGGCGACAAGTCCGCCTACAGGAGAGAGGTGGCCCAGCTGGCGTCCTGGTGCAGCCACAACAACCTGCAGCTGAATGCTCTGAAGACAGTGGAGATGATCGTGGACTTCAGGAAAGTCACAACCCCTCTGCCCCCCCTCACCCTCACAGGCTCTCCCATCACCACTGCTGATTCCTTCCGCTTCCTAGGCACCACCATCACCAGGGACCTCAAGTGGGAGCCGACCATCAGCTCCCTCATCAAAAAGGCCCAGCAGAGGATGTTCTTCCTGCGGCAGCTGAGGAAGCTCAAGCTACCCACCAAGATGTTAGTGCAGTTCTACACAGCCATCATCGAGTCCATCCTCACCACCTCCATAACCGTGTGGTACGCAGGAGCCACTGCCAGGGACAGACTAAGGCTGCAGCGCGTCGTGCGCACTGCTGAGAAGGTGATCGGCTGCAAGCTCCCATCTCTCCAGGATCTGTACATCTCCAGGACCCGGAGGCGTGCTGGCCGGATCATAGCCGATCCCTCACACCCTGGTCACGTACTGTTTGCCCCCCTCCCCTCAGGTAGAAGACTTCGGTCCATCCAGACTAAAACCTCCCGTCACATGAACAGCTTCTTCCCCTCTGCCATCAGGCTGCTGAACACTAAGTGACTTATTGACTCTCGTGCACCATGTACAGCAGCTCAACCAGATTCATGTCAATCATCACTGTTTTCTCCCTGCACTACCGACTGCACTATATGGTTCTCCACATTATCTGCTGCTCGCTAATATATTTTAACTGCTGACCAGTATTACTCACTCTTATTCTACACTTTATTGCATGTATAGTTTATTTCTTTTATTTTATCATGTTTAATGTTGCAGCATTGCACCGAGACAAATTCCTAGTTTGTGTACTACATGAACAATGGCAATAAATCTGATTCTGATTCTGCTATAGTTTACGTACCACACGTTTTCAATGATTTGCAATTTTATTTTATACCAGCCTACTTATCAATGGCTTTAATTACATGTGTGTGTAGATCAAGCTTCATTACCAATATACAAAGAACTATATCCTAGATCCAGGCCTGCCTGTCCGTACCTACTACTTCGGGGTTTAGACTCGTGTCAATTAGGCTAGAACTTGAACAATACACAACACTATTTAATTATGTTACAATATAGACTTACTGCTTTAATCCAACAATTACGTCCGTCCGGATCCTTCATCTCCGCGGGGAATGTATATAACGTGAATGGCGGTGAACATGTGCACATGCTGGTCCCGAAGTTACACGCATGTATGCTACAAGTTTGCTTTTTCCACCACTGTCGATGATGCATGCCGTTCCCACGCTTCACTACGGCACAACGTTCACCTGGCATAACGGTGATTTAAAGCTTGAAGCAGACTTTAAACAGCAATTATTCAGGTGTGACAGTACTGTCTCTATACAAAAGCAAGGCAGCTAGTGGAATGTTTAGTAGTCATGAACTTTGAATCGGATGTCGGGTCGCATAGTCCGTACATGCGCACTCGTAATGCTAAAGTCGCTTATACATTTTTTTTTCCTTTATAATGAGAGTTAAATTATTGTTCTGTTCTGAATGCAAAGTTATAGTCAAAAATATAAATTGTTACCAAGAAGACAGAGCTAGCTTTCTTGATTAGTTTGTTCAGTCTCTTCCTATTGGCTGCTGTAATGCCACTGCCCCAGCAGACCACTCCAAAAGTGATGGCTGATGCCACCACCGTGTCGTAGAATGTCTTCAGCAGCGCCCCTTGTACACCAAAAGACCTGAGCCTCCTCAGTAGGAACAGCCTGCGCTGTCCCTTCTTGTAGAGTGCGTCGGTATTGTGTGACCAGTCTAGTTTATTGTTCAGATGAACATCCAGGTACTTGTAGGATGTCACCATCTCAATGTCTGTTCCCTGTATGTTTACTGGTCCTGTGAGGGGTTGTTCTTGCCTGCAGCAGTCCACCACCAGCTCCTTAGTTTTCCTCGCGTTGATCTGGAGGCAGTTCCGATGGCACCAGTCCACGAAGTCCTGGATAAGTCCTCTGTACTCAGTTTCATCTCCGCAGAGTCGTCAGAAAACTTCTGTAGATGGCAGTGTGTTGTGTTGTGTGAGAAGCCCACAGTATAAAGGGTGAACAGGAAGGGAGCCAAAACCGTTCCCTGGGGGGCCCCCGTGCTACCGATGATCGTGTCGGACACAATCATCAAGAGGAAATTACAAGAGGAAATTACAAATGTGAGGAAAATGGTTTCAAATTTAGATACATTTACAGAGAAAAGTAGAAAACTATAAGAAAATTGTTATAAATTTTGGAGAAAAACCTCAAACCTTCAAGACTGAAGTCATTACTCAAGTTTTAAGTGGCTGCTCTTTGTACCCTTAACTAGAAATTTTTGGTTGTCTCTTTTAATTTACATGGCACTTAATATTTTCTTACCTGTTTGTATACCACCATAGACAGAGAGAGAAACTGAATTAGACAGAGCTCAGAAAGGCAAGATGAGACAGAAGAGAGGAGCCAAGGAGAGGAAAGTGTTCAGGCAGAGGGTCCAGGAGAGGTGAGAGCAGAAGAAGGAGAGAAGGATGACACCAGTAAAAAGTCCAAATACAGGACGTCTGGGTGGGTCCACAAATGGCCCAATATTCCAACATTCAAGCCTTGGTTGTACAATACTTCAAATTGTAAGTTCCATATGCACGGCAATGACTCAGGAGGTAGAGCGGGTCGTCCAGTAACCGGATGGTTGGCGGCTCGAATCCCGCTCTCCCCAGAGATCCTGCTGTTGTGTCCCTGGGCAAGACACTTTACCCACCTTGCCTCCAGTGTCCAGAACACTGGGTATGAATGTGTCTAAATGTTCGGTGGTGGCCAGAGAGGCCGTTGGCGCGGATTGGCAGCCACGTTTCCGTCAGCCTGCCCCAGGGCAGCTGTGGCTACAGTAGTAGCTTGCCACTACCATTGTCTGGAGTGAATGAATAATGTATCTGTAAAAAGTGTCTATGATAAAGCACTATATAAATCTGATGCATTGTTATTATTATTATGTCCAAAGTTACTGTACAAAATTAAAAAAAGAAATAAATAGTATAAAATTAACATATTCGTACATATGTGTTTTCTGCCTCCCCCCTTCCCTCTGGAAAAATATGTTGCCACTGTAACAGTATATGAATTAATAATTATGATCAGGTATAAAAATTATTTAATTTATATTAGTATATTGGAACCGGAGATGAATTCTCGGTTCATATACACCGGAAAAGTTAATAACACTCGTGGGGCACCAGCTTCTATCTCTAAGAAGCAATTTAATCTTTAATTTCACTTTATACCTGTTTAATCACTCAATAAATTAATTAATAATCGGTCTCAAAATTTTAGTGAATTCAATACTGGGGACTTGAACCAGACTCAGAATGAAATAAATTCTCAACAACTTCTCTCATTTTCACATATTTATTAAATGAAATGATGATTAACCTGTTGAACTCCGGGATTCCGCGGGCGGTCACGTCTCTGCGTCATAGTGCGTCTCAGTGCACACTGAAAAAAAAAAAAGCTGCATTTCCGTTCTTCCAGTACAGACACAGCCGCGAACAGAAAGCCAAAGGAGTGTTTGATTGGTTTAGATTTGCTTGACCTCTCATTCGACTAATAAGAGCCTTGAATTGGGTTTCTGAAACCTTGAAGAACCAATGACTGAAAACCTAGCAAGAAGGACCCGCCTACCAACGAATGCTAATACAACGAGCCAATTGAAGCAGAGAAGTTTGACGATTGAAACGCGTGCGTCCCGTGCGTAAAATCTGTTTTGTCTAAGCCGCTGGGTGACACACATTGAGACCTGTGTGTAACGGTAGCGTTAGCCAGTCTTTTTTTATTACTACTGTTATTATTTGTTTTGAAAAATCGTTCGCAAAAACCACAATCATGGAAGCGGAGATGGTTTGACCGGGTCGGGTGACCAGAACCACGAGTCCATAACAACCGGACAAGCTTCATGTTCGTCTGACAATGAGGAACAGATGTTCGCCAACGACACTGCTGTTGTGGACAGGTAAGTGTTATAAGCTAAATTGTTCTTTATCCCTGAAAATAGTAATAAAAATGACTTTTGACCGATCGGTAATTACAATATTATATTATATATATATATATATTATATATATATATATATATATTATAATATTTATGTTAAATGTGAGTCAGGCTGTTATATTTGTGTATTTATAATATAATATTTATAATTGTGTATTTATAATTTTTCTGCATTGATGTATGTGGTTATTGTGTATATTTTTTATCTTGATTCTTTTTTCTAAAGCCCATCCAGGGACAAGAGTTGCAAATTAGCTAATAGCTATACACTCTATGTGCAACACATCAGATTGATTGTCTTTGATTAATTGTCTATGTTTATTGCACTGTCCCTGTCAAATAAACTAATCTACTACTACAACGGTCCGTCATGGCCATAAGTTTTTTTGTGTGCCGAGCTCCTCTGTAGCGGGGGGGGGGGGGAGTTGTTATCCTCTACATTGCAGATATTTTAGTATCATTTTTATTGCACTGTAGGTTATTTTTTCTTGTAAAAAAAGGCCACCCATTTTTTACGTGGCATGTTTGTGTGTGGGGGGGTTGTTTGTTCATTCACTCATTCATGAATAAACAAACAACCCCCACACACAGACATACACACAGCCCTGAGTGTCACCTTTCATTAGAGCCCAAGATGAAGCTTCTATGTTGAAGCATTCAAAAGTTATAGACGTTTTTCCAAACTGTGCCATTTGGCACAATTTGGCACAGTTCAAAAATGCCTGGAAACAACCTGAGAAAAAAGCTGTGTAATATATTCATTTTTTGTGGTATTGTTACAAAATTTTGACCTCAGCTTGATAACACTTGGTTCTACATTTCTGTTGCATTTTCCAGCCCGGATCTGACAGCTGTGTGTTATTTGCAAGCATTTGTATCTAAAAAAAAACACCCAGGCAAACTTTATTAAGTTCAGTATGTTTAGATGACTGTTACTCAGTAGCAGGAGCACTTAGAGAGATTATGATTGTTTTGCCAAAAAATTCAAAGTGTTTTCTTTTAAATGAGACCAACCCCATGAAGATGCTGCAAAGGGTTGAAGAACAGCTTTTGATTTACTTTGGGTATGTTATTTTTAGGCGTTTTTAGGGAAATTGACCAGAGTTCAAGGGGTTAAAAGACAATGCAGTGATTTCATTAACCATAAAATTAAACTTGTAAATGATAGATTAACAATGTCAACATTTGCAGAACCAGGGTTAACTGTGAAATGAATTTAGATCAGTTTGAGTTCACAGATTGTTGAAGACAACGCAAATTTATGGGGAAAGTTTTACTAATTATATGAAAAGTTCTGGATTACTCTTAAGAAAATGAAAACAGGATTTTAATGAAAAGAAAGGTTATCTTACTTGCTCTTTAGATTTGCATCTGATCAGATATCAAAATTATTATCGAACCTCAGACGTTTCATTCAGCAGACAAATTAAAATTGCCGCTCACGTGATTCCTCGGTGATTCCTTGTCGGCGTCGTCCTCAGCCAAAGATTTTGTGGATGTTAGGGAAAATATCTGCCCGCAGATATTTCAGGGTCCACAGTTTGACCTTTATAGTCAAGCGGTCAACAAAGCTGGATTTTGACTGTATGACTCAGTTGTAGCTTAGATCGAAACAAGGTGGTGACGATGTTTCTTCAGGGTTTGGTAAAGAGGCTGCACGTCCTTCTTTCTTCTTCATTGACAAGCGGCTTCCCAGAGGAATTCGATAATAATTAAATGTATCTAATCTGACCTCAAATCAAAGCGTTTTGGACTTTAGATAAAAGAGCTTCTAGTGTGAGATTGGTCAATAAAAATATTATAAAAATAACGTCAAGATTAAAATTTGCAGGTTAGGGATACGGGGCGCTCGCGCACGCAGCGACCGGCAGCTGGTGGCTTGTCGCCAGACTGCAAAACAAATCTACCTACGGGTACAAAACAAGTAACAAAAAAAAAAAAAAAAAAAAATTAAATTAAAATTAAAATGGTGGTTTTACAGAAAGTTCAACAGGAAAAAGTTACAAGAATAAAAGTCTAGGATTGGAGTTTAACTCCTAATTAGAATTGAGCTCAAAGAAAAAAAGAATGAATTCCCAGACGTTTAAGAGAAACGAAAGAAAACATTAAAATTACAAAGAGGTTACAAACAAAACATGACACTTCAGGCTCTGTGATCGTAGAAAATAAACACGTGGGATAAGTTCTTTGTTCTCCAGTGGTTCTCTGCTGTGTAGAGACGAAGACAATATAAGTGAAAAGCCGCAAGAGAGATGGCAAAAAGAGGAAGTAGCGAGGGGTCTCCCTCCTTTTATAAATTCAGTCAAGCTTTCACGGGCTTCCGGGTTGACAGAAGCTCAGCCAATAGGCTTCCTTTGTGAGCGGGCTTTATTGAACTTTAGTCCAATGAGCAAACAGTCTTTTGTCTGAACTTTGAGAGAGCTGTTGTCAAGCAGAGATTGGCTGAGATCGGTCACATGATTTGAGAGATATTTTGGCAAATTTAATACACATTTTAATAATGGAATATTCCTCTATACCCTTATGTATAAACTAAGCTAACCTTAGTGATTAATGTAACTTATACCCAGTGCTTATAAATTAACATTCAGGAATAAACATTCATTTAAACATTTTTAGCATGCACATATGATAAACTATACTATATAGTGTATATATACTGTATATATACACACACACACACACACATATATATATATATATATATATATATATATATATATATATATATATACACACACACACACACACATATATATATATATATATATATATATATATATATATATATATATAAATAAAATCACAGATTAATATACCGTATTTCACACCCAGATTTTCACATTAAAACTTAAGGGTCCATTTACTTTTCCTGGCGTCTCCAGAGTTCTGTTCCATATCTCCATGTTTATGGGGCCATAAAATCAAAACAGGAAATGCATTAGGGAGAATTTCTTAGACTGGTTTTAACAAAGGAATGCGAGTTCAGTTGTGGCCTGGGGTAAAAAAGAGCAGTTTCCTTGCTGTCTTTTTCCTGGGTGAAACAATGTCTTTAAGCTGAAGAATAATTCTTATTGGTAAGCCAAAGTGAGATGATGCTACACCACCACGTCAAGGCCTTTAAGCCAGAGGAAACACTGTGATATGAACTGTAAAAACCCACAGCATGCTAGTGATCTCTGTGACATGCATGATGCTATTTTTAATGTTCTCATCAGCTCAAGCAGACCACTTTGTAGAAATCCAAGCAGGGGCTTAACATCAAACCTAGATGAATGAGTTTGTGTCAGAACAACACGCTGCAGCTAGAGAGGCCTTTATTCTCTGGTCTGAAGCAGGTCGGCTCAGACAGGGACCATTGCAAAATTTAAATATGCTCTTTGGTTTTATTAAAAGAAATAAGAACAAAATGTGGGCTGAGTCACTTGCAAGGAGCCTGCAGAGTAAGAATTCATATGATTTCTGGAGAGAGGTTAAAGTCATGAATAATGTTAAATCCTCCTCACCATCTAACAGAGGGAATAAGTGGTGCTGAGAAAATAGCTGAGATGTGGCGTGATCACCATTCTGAACTTTTCAACTGTGTCAGGGGTGATGTTCCATCTATGGACAGTGTAGACTGCTCTGAGGCCACGGTGGTTCAGCCCATGGAGGTGTGCGATGCAATCATGATGCTTGAGGACAGCAAGGCTTGTGGAACTGGACCTTGTTGTTGCAGAACACCTCAAAAATGCAAGCAATAAGCTCTGCTCACTACTCTCCATGTGTTGCACTGGTTTTTTAGTACTGGTTTTTTAGTTCATAGTGTCCTCCCACACTCCATGGTGTCTGTGGTGCTAGTTCCTGTTAAGGACAAAGCTGCCAAGCTAAACAGTGTTGAGAATTATAGGCCAATTGCTCTAGCTAGTATTCTATCTAAAATGTAATTTCTGAGCTTAAATTATTCAAAGTCAAAGATCAAGCGGAAAATTGGATTTATGTACATTTATTACCCCATGGCCATTTGGGGGAGAGATTACAAAGTATGGCCTTCCACACACACTTAGAATCTCTAAAGGGTACATTCATGGGTTTACTCCGGGGGCTCCGGTTTCCTCCCACAATCCAAAGACATGCATGTTAGGTTAATTGGCTGTTCTAAATTGTCCCTAGATATCTGTTTCCTATAGGCCCATACAATAGAGGGTTGGGACTAGTGAAAGCGCTTTGAGTGGTCTTTGTGACTAGAAAAGTGCTATATAAGTGCAGGTTAGTTAGTTAGTTAGTAATTCTTTAGGTTTGATATATATAGGCAACAGAAAGGAGGGGAAGGGGAGAGGGATGAGAGGAGGAAGGGAGAGAGACAGAGACACAGTCCTGATAAGCAGAGCTTATCCAGGGTGACGCCATAAAACAATCTACACAAGCTACAAGTTCCTGTGCATTCCTGGGAACCAAAAGAGAACAGGACATGTCAAAGTGATTATCAATTTAGCTTAAATCATCCTTCAGTCTGAATTCTCTGAAGGCCAATAATTGCTCACTGAAACATGCCAAGAATATATGAACTTATCCTACATGGAATGCACATATAAACATATGAAAGGCATGATTCTTCTCAAGAATAATAATACATTATTAATAACAATAATAATGTGGATAATATGGAATTTTTCTATCAGTTTTTTCGTCTGAAAATCAGTTTGGTTTTAAAAGAAAGCGTGCCACTAGCCACGGTTACATGTGCAAAATTTCTTCAATCTGATTACAATTCAGATCAGAACTTCACGGTTTACATGGATCCTGAAAAAGTTGATCCAATTAGGATGTGCATTTCCATGTGTCACACGTTTGAACAGACTAAATCATTTTGACATGTGCACAATTATCGGACATTCCAGAAATAGGAGAAGAAGAAGCAACTTCCGATGTAAACAAACCCTGCATTGTGTCATTCTCTTTGAAATGGACTTGTATTGTGTTTTTCAGACTGTACTTTTGCTTCTGCTGGTCTCCGTAATGAAGCTACAAGTCCAGCAGTACATACTTCTGCATATGACGAACAGAGGGAGACAGCAGGATGATACAGATCAGTTCTGTTTTACTCCTGCCAAGTCTTTCGCTAGCTGCTATAAAGGCAGAAATATGTCACGTCGACATGTGGCTGATGTACAGACATGCGCAGGAAACATATTTTCTACCTAAACTTCAGAATAAGTGTTTATATGCGCACCAATCTGATTAATAATCGGCATAACCCACCCGTCTCAATTGGAAGGAAATTTTGATCCGAATGAGTGTGATTGGGTCAGAATATTCAGATTGGTGTGTTTACATGAAGCATTTTTATTCTGATCAGGCTTTTAATCTGGTTACTTGTGTCCATGGAAACATGGCTACTGATGTGTATATTTGCTCTAAAGGAATTAGTGACAAAGTATAGAAGCCTTAATTCCTCTGTCTTCTTGACTTTTATCAATGCATCCGAAGCATTCGATAGAATTAATCATGAAAAACTATTTATGAAATTACTCCATAGAGGTGTCCCTAAGTACTTAATTAGAATTCTGGTTTTCTGGTACGCCAATCAGACCATGTGTGTAACATGGGGGAACATTCTATCAACTCCCTTTCATGTGCACAACGGTGTACACCAAGGTGGAATTTTGTCCCCCATTCTGTTTAATGTATATATGGATGATCTGTTGAGACAACTGAACAGATGTAACACAGGCTGTGCTGTGGGTGGCTCTGTCATCAATCATCTCATGTATGCAGACGGCCTAGTAATAATGAGTCCTTACAGTGCCGGGCTGCAACAACTATTAACAGTTTGCTTACAATATGGCAGTGATCACAACATCAAATTTAACGCCAAGAAGAGTAATGTCATGATTGTGAGATGCAGAGAGGACAGGGAACTAGTTTTTCCTGCCTTTAACTTGTGTAATACTTCTGTTGACATGCAAGGAAATAAAATATGTGGGTCACATCATCACAGATGATTTGAGAGGTGACAGAGATATCGACAGGCAGTGCGATGAGCTGTATGCCCAAGCCAACATGTTGAGAAAGTTTATTATGTGCTCTGTAAATGTTACATCTTCTCTGTTCAGAGCTTACTGTACTCCTCTGTCCACTGCACACCTGTGGAGCAGCTACAGGACTGATAGAATGAGAAGGTTGACTGTGGCTTACAATGATGCACTGGGGCTGCTGCTTCAGGTGCCCAGATGGCATAGTGCCAGTCAGCTGTTTGTGACATGTGGTATTCCTACATGTAAGGCACTACTGAGGAAACTGATGTACACTTTTATGTGTTGTTTGGATGACTCAGAAAACAGCATCATACAGACCCTGATAAGCCCTAGGCAGAGCAGTCTCAAATACACCTCTGCTCTCAGAAGAAACTGGCAGAACAGCCTCTACATGAACTCTCTTTAAAGACTATTATGTTGTTTTTATCATTTCCCTGATGGCCCTACCCCTTCTTATTTTATATAGACCCACTTGTGTGTCTGAAATAAAGATTAATAATATAATAATATCATAAAGTGCCTCACAAAACAGTAAAAATAAAATACATAAAATACAGACAGGATAAATCAAAAAACAGTACAATAAATACAAGCCTTATCTAGCTCAAAACTTGTTTAACCCCTTGCACTCTGGTCAATTTCCCTAAAAACGCCTAAAAATAACGTACCCAAAGTAAATCAAAAGCTATTCTTCAACCCTTTGCAGCATCTTCATGGGGTTGGTCTCATTTAAAAGAGAACACTTTGAATGTTTTGGCAAAACAGTCATAATCTCTCTAAGTGCTCCTGCCACTGAGTAACAGTCATCTAAACATACTGAACATGAAGAAAATAAAGTTCGCCTGGGTGTTTTTTTGGATACAAATGCTTGCAAATAACACACAGCTGTCAGATACTGGCTGGAAAATGCAACAGAAATGTAGAACCAAGTGTTATCCAGCTGAGGTCAAAATTTTGCAACAATACCACAAAAAATGAATATATTACACAGCTTTGTTCTCAGGTAGTTCCCAGGCGTTTTTGAACTGTGCCAAATTGTGCCAAATGGCACAGTTTGGAAAAATGTCTAACTTTTGAATGATTCAATATAGAAGCTTCATCTTGGGCTCTAATGAAAGGTAACACTCAGGGCTGTGTGTGTGTCTGTGTGGGGGGGTTGTTTATTCATTCATGAATGAATGAATGAACAAACAAGCCCCACACACACAAAGAAGCATGCCATGTAAAAAATGTGTGGCTTTTTTTTTTACAAGAAAAAATAACCTACAGTGCAATAAAAATTATACTAAAATATCTGCAATATAGAGGATAACAACTCCCCACCCCCACCCCCGCTACAGAGGAGCCGTCATGTGTCATGTGGCGATGACGCACAGTTGTAATTTACCGATCGGTCAAAAGTCATTTTGAGTACTATTTTCTTTAGCTTATAACACTTACCTGTCCACAACAGCAGTGTCGCTGGCGAACATCTGTTCCTCATTGTCAGATGAACATGACGCTGGTCCGCTTGTTACGACTCGTGGTTCTGGTCACGCGACCCGGTCAAACCATGATTCCATTATTGCGGTTTTGCACTTCCATGATTGCGGTTTTGGCAAATGATTTTTCAAAACAAATAGGAACAGCAGTAATAAAAAGACTGGCGAACGCTACCGTTACACACAGCGGCTTACACAAAACAGATTTTACGCACGGGACGCACGCTTTCAATCGTCGAACTTCTCTGCTTCAATTGGCTCGTTGTATTAGCAGCTGTTGGTAGGCGGGTCCTTCTTGCTAGGTTTTCAGTCATTGGTTCTTCAAGGTTTCAGAAACCCAAGTCAAGGCTCTTATTAGTCGAATGAGAGGTCAATCAAATCTAAACCAATCAAAGCACTCCTTTGGCTTTCTGTTCACGGCTGTGTCTGTAGTGGAAGAACGGAAATGCATCTTTTTTTTTTCCAGTGCGCACTAGGACCACAAGGGCGCACTAGGATGCAGAGACGAGACCGCCTGCGGTATCCCGGAGTGCAAGAGGTTAAAAAGAAAAGTCTTTAGCTACTTTTAAATCATCATCATCATAGCAGTCTGTCGTGGGCGACAATGACTGTTTCATTTAGGTCTGATCAGATTCCTCCACACAGCTCTGTCCTTAGCCTTCTGCTGCCAGGAACTCCTGTCTATGTCCATCTTCTTCAAGTTTCTTTTTACAGTGTCTTTAAATCTGAGCCTTGGTCTACCCTGATTGTGTTTGCCCTCGCATAACTGTGAGTAGAGTAACTGCCGTGGGAGACGCTGGTGGTCCATCCTCTCAACATGTCCGAGCCATCTCAGGTTCATCTGTATTAGCATGTCCTCCATTGATGGTAGACCAGCTCATTTCAACACTTCTATGTTGGTTATCTTGTCTTTCCATGAGATGTTCATTATGGCTCGAAGGTGTCTCATCATGTACACGTGGAGTTTCTTCACCTGCACTCTGTAGACAGTCCAAGTTTCAGCACCGTATAATAGAGTAGCCAGTACGGTCGCTCTGTACACTTTGCATTTCACACGGATAGACACATGTCGATTGCTCCACAGTCTCTCCCTCAAGTTTCCAAACACAGCACTCGCTCTTCCCATTCTGAGAGATAGTTCATCCTCCAGCCTAGCATTCTCTGAAACAGTACTCCCTAGGTACTTGAAAGTCTTGCACTTGACTAGTGGCTCTGTACCAATGCCAATCTCTTCTTGTAGTGATGTTGATAACTGGAACTTTGGTGGTTGATAAAGGCACTCCGTCTTCTTGATGTTGATTTGGAGCCTGAATTGGCTAGCTGCTCTTGCAAATTTCTCCACTAAAGATTGCATATCTTCCATGCTGTGTGCAACTACAGCACTGTCGTCAGCAAAGAGCATTTCTCTTACTACCTTTATCGATGTCTTATTCTTGGCTTTAAACTGTGCCACATTGAACAAGTCTGCTTCTTTCCTTGTTTGAATGTATACTCCTTCTGAAGCGTCTTTGAAGGCCACCTCAAGCATGGCTGCCAGATACAGCGAGAAGAGTGTAGGTGCAGCACACACCCTTGTTTCACCCCGTTGCTTTCTGAAAAGTCTTTAGATACTGAACCACTCATTGCCACGTTTGCTTTTAAGTTCTTGCAAGTTCTTTCTGCTTCTTTTGGCCTTTCAGCGCACTAGTGTTTAGCTTCCGTGGTGGCTTCGCACCCGTCCTGCAGTGCTGTTTTTGGCTCCAAATCCTTAATCTAGATCTCAGCATAACATGATCAGTACCACAGTCCATGCCTCTCATTGCCCTGGTGTCCAATACATCCCTTCTGTCTCTCTGCCTGACTATGCTGTAGTCTAATAAGTGCCAGTGCTTGGATCTAGGGTGCATCCATGTCTTCTTGTGTGTGTCCTTGTGCTTAAATAGAGTGTTGGTTATCACAAGGTTGTACTCTGAACATAGTGCAAGTAGAAGTTCTCTATTAACATTGCACTTGCCTACTCCATGACTGCCTAGCATTCCTTTCCATTTCTCAGTGTCCGAACCAACTCTGGCATTAAAATCTCCAACGAGTACTGTATCAGCCTGTCATCAGTTGGTACACGCCTGATAGTCTCACATAAATCACTGGAGAACTCTTCTTTCACCTCTTCTGTGTTGGTCATTGTTGGGGCATATACACTGATGAGTGTGGCATACATCTTCCGCTGTAGTGGGAGTCTCATAGTCATTATCCTGTCGTTGATTGGCACCGGTTCCTCATCATGCATTGCTGCCATCTCCTTTCTAACTGCAAAGCCCACTCCTGCTTCTCTCCTTTCTTGAGTTGATATCCCACTCCAAAAGAAGATGTACCCATAGTCTTCCAAGCTGTCATATCTAACTAACTAACCTGCACTTATATAGCAATGCTCCACACTGTGTGTGTTTATATATTTACATATTTATTCCATCTAGCTACAATGCTCCACACTGTGTGTTTATATATCTACATATTATTCCATCTAGCTACAATGCTCCGCACTGTGTTTATATATTCACATATTCATTCCATTTAGCTACAATACTCCGCACTGTGTGTTTATATACTCATATATTTATTCCATCCAGCTACAATGCTCTGCACTGTGTTTATATATTTATATATCTATCCCATCTAGCTACAATGCTCCGCACTGTGTGTCTATATATTTATATTTATATGTACATATGTATACTTGCTGCTCTTGTTTTTTCTCTTGCCTTCTGATTGTTGCTCTGAGTGTTGCTATCCCTGTGCTGTTGCAATCCTGGAATTTCCCTATTGTGGGACTAATAAAGGCTTATCTTATCTTATAGCGCTTTTCTAGTCACAAAGACCACTCAAAGCGCTTTATATCCAGGCAATCTTGTTTCACTAAGTGCAGCTATGTCCACATTGTACCTGTTCATTTCCAGGGCCACAAGTGCGGTTTGTCTTTCTGGGTGATGTGATGTTGTTCTGTCCAACAGAGTGTGTACATTCCATTCTGCTACACACAAGGTTGCTGTTTTCCTCTTCTTTTGTCTTCCTGATAAACACCCACTTGCATTCAACATACACGACTGATTCATTTACACTAATATACATATCCATTCACTGACTCTCTCTGCCTTTGTTGTAATGTGTGATCTATTGTCTGCTAATTGTGCATAGAGGTTTTTTTTTCTGTGTAATCATAATTTGGCTCATTTGAGCTTATATGAGCTTATACGAGCGTTATTCTGATAACTATGTTTTTTTCTCTCTGCCTATTGTGTTTTCCCTGACCCTGACCTTGCCCTCTTTACCCTCCTGTTCAACTGGCGCCTTCGGGCTGCCCCGGCTATGGGATGCACTTACAAGGAGCGCGCCCAATGTCAAATCAAATTTCAATTCTCCTGTATGTATTGCACGTATGGTAGTATTGACAATAAACTTTTTCATTCATTCATTCATTCATTCCTGCTCCTAGCTTACTTTTCACTGCCTGTCGGAGTGTGAACAGATCAGCGTGGACTTTGTAAGCCTGGGCGACGTCCGAGCCGGTATGAGTTGCTTTCTGACTGACCATTTCATGAAACTGCTTGCAAAGTATTTGAGTACTGCTAGCTTTTGCTGGACTAGCAGCACATTCTTGGCAGATAAAGGTATTATCAGTGGCAAGGACAAGCCAAGACAAACTGACTCCAGTACCTGTTGCAGTGACTGACCAGATGATGGGTTTGTTAATCTCTGCTCTTTGTGTAGTGCATGTCAATGCACAGACTGGCACAGTCCACCACAGACCTTGCGACAGATGTGCTTATCTGCCAGGATGTCCAGTCTCACCCTGTGTAACTGGGAGTGGTCCACCACAGACCTGTGGCAGATACTGTTTTTAGTTCTGCCAGCATGCCCTGTTTCACCTTCAACGCCCTCGGAAGGGCGGGGATGCCGGTTGAGTCGCCAATGGCCCGACCCATGAGACAGGTAGTACCGGTTTTCATGGTTATCCGGTAGCAAGCAAGCCAATGCCTGACCTGACACAAAGCTACAGCAAGGCATCTCCAAACCATGACACTTCCACCCCCATGCTTCACAGTTGGCATGAGGTTCTTTTCCTGGAATGCTGTATTTGGTCTACGCCAAACGCGCCCTCTGTTCTGGTGTCCAAATAATTCAATTTTAGCCTCATTTGTCCAAAGAACATTATTCCAGAAGTCTTGGTCTTTGTCTACATTCTCTCTGGCAAACTTCAGTCTGGCCTTCATGTTTCTCTTGGAGAGCAAAGGTTTCCTTCTTGCAATCCTCCCATGCAAGTTAAACTTGTGCAGTCCCTTTCTGATTGTAGAGGCATGCACTTTCACATCAACAGTAGCAAGAGCCTGCTGTGGGTCCCATGATGATATTTTAGGGTTTTTGGAGACTTCTTTTAGCATACTGCGGTCTGCTCTCAGGGTGAACTTGCTTGAACGGCCAGACCTGGGCATGCTGGCAGTTGTTTTGAATGTCCTCCACTTGTAGACTATTTTCTGGATAGTGGAATGGCTGATTTCAAATTCTTTTGAGATCTTTTTAAATCCCTTACCAGACTCAAAAACTGCTACAATCTTCTTTCTGAAGGCCTCAGACAGCTCTTTCAATCTCACTGTGGTGTTCACTCTCACTTCAACAGTCAGGAACACACCAAACTAAATGTCTGAGGTTTAAATAGGTAAAGCCAACTTTACTGTAATTCAATCCATATAGCTAATCATGTACAGTGGGGGGCAATGGATCAGCGTTCTCGTCGCGCCCTCCGCCAGTACCCGGGCTCGCCTGGGGGAAGCTAATGATCCTACCAGCAGACTAAATTCGAAGAGACGACGCCTCTGTGCCAAGTCAAAGAAGAATCCTAGTCACAGTCCTAAAGCCGAAAGCAAACAGCCCCAAGAGCACTTTGTGGTAGGATCTGCCCTTCGCATATTACAACTAAACGTTGAAGGCCTGTCTGCAGCCAAGCGAAGCCTTATCGAAGTCCTCGCCTTCCAACATTCGATTGATGTAATCTGCCTCCAAGAGACTCATATTGGCACAGAGGAAGCTGGCCGCTTCACCATCAAAGGCTTTGACCTCCTGTGCTATGTTCTACATGCTAAACATGAACGTGCCACCTATGTGCGTTCTGACATAGTTGAAGCAAATCACCTGATAACAACAAATTTCTCAGACACCATAATCATTGGTGGCTTCCATATTGTCAATGTGTACAAGCCCCCTAATTCAATTCAATTCAATTCAACTTTATTTATATAGCGCCATTTCACAACAACAGTCATCTCATAGCACTATCAACTGTAGGGAGGACCCCCACAGTTGCAGAAAGACCCCAGCAATCAGGCAATCCCCTGTGAGCAAGCACTTGGCGACGGTGGAGAGGAAAAACTCCCTTTTAACAGGAAGAAACCTCCAGCAGAACCAGGCTCAGGGAGGGGCAGTCATCTGCTGCGACTGGCTGGGGGGTGAGGGGATAGAGAAGAAGAAAAGAACAGACATGTAGAGAGCAAACAGCACGATGGGGACTCAATCTATGGGAGAGAACAAACAAATGTTAATGACCAGCAAAAAAAAAATATTTCATAGAGAGTGAGGAAAGGAGTGAGGCCCAGTGCATTACTGGAGGTCCCCCGGCTGACTAAACCTATTAGCAGCATAACTAAGGGAGGGTTCAGAAACACATGATCCCTCCCTAACTGTAGGCTATATCAAAAAGGTAGGTTTTAGCCCTATTCTTAAAAACAGAGATCGAGTCTGACTCCCGAATCCAGATTGGCAGCTGATTCCACAGGAGAGGAGCTTGATAACTGAAGGCTCTGCCTCCCATTGTACTTTTGGAGATTCTAGGTATTACAAGTAAACCTGCATTTTGGGAGCGTAGTGCTCTGTTAGGATGATACGGTAGTATCAGATCTTTTAAATAAAAAGGAGCCTGATTGTTTAGAGCTTTGTAAGTAAGAAGAAGGATTTTAAACTTAATTCTAAACTCTATGGGAAGCCAATGAAGGGAGGCCAGAACCGGAGACATATGATCTCTCTTTCTAATACCTGTTAAAACTCTTGCTGCAGCATTTTGGATCAGCTGAAGACTTTTTAAAGATGTTTTAGGACAGCCTGATAATAAAGAATTACAATAATCTAATCTCGAGCTAACAAAAGCGTGGATCAGCTTCTCAGCATCACTCTGAGACAAGATGCTCCTAATCTTGGCAATATTACGCAAATGATAGAAGGCAGTCTTAGAAACAAATTTAATATGTGAATTGAAGGACAAATCCTGATCAAAAATAACTCCAAGGTTCCTCACAGAGCTATTAAGAGAAAGAGTAACTGCATCCAAACTGAAAGTTTGATTTGGAAAGGAATTTCTAAGGTTTTTTGGACCAACAAGAATGACTTCAGTCTTATCTGAATTTAATAGCAGGAAATTACAAGTCATCCAAACTTTGATTTCCTTAAGACAGGCTTCTAACTTGGCTAATTGATTAGTATCATCTGGCTTCATTGACAGGTATAATTGTGTGTCATCTGCATAACAGTGAAAATGTATACAGTGCTTTCTAATAATGTTGCCTAACGGAAGCATATATAAACTAAAAAGAGTAGGGCCAAGCACAGATCCCTGTGGAACTCCATGACTAAGCTTTGAGCTGAGAGAAAACTCATCATTTACATGAACAAACTGGAACCTATCAGATAAATAAGATCTAAACCACTGCAACGAAGTTCCATTAAGTCCAACATAGTGTTCTAATCTATCAAGTAGAATATTATGATCAATAGTATCAAAAGCTGCACTAAGATCTAAAAGGACAAGTACAGAAACTAGTCCATTATCAGATGCAATGAGGAGGTCGTTAGTGACCTTCGCTAAGGCTGTTTCAGTGCTATGATGGATTCTAAACCCAGATTGAAACTCCTCAAATAAACCATTTCCCTGCAGGTGGTCAAATAATTGCGTAGCAACAACTCTTTCTAAGATTTTTGAAATGAAAGGGAGATTAGAGATTGGTCTATAGTTAGCTAAAGCTCCTGGATCTAGCGTTGGCTTTTTGAGTAAGGGTTTAATTACAGCCGTTTTAAAAGCCTGCGGTACATGGCCTAAAGTTAATGAAGAATTGATTATATGAAGAATAAAGCTACCAATAAGTGGGAAGACTTCTTTAAATAACCTGGCAGGAATAGGGTCCAAAAGACAAGTTGAAGGTTTGGATGAGGAAACCATTTTGTCTAACTCACAAAGGTCGATTGGAGTAAACTCATCAAGACAGACATCAATAGAAGGAGTTGTAGTAGTTACAGTATTTAAGTTAACTGTGGGAAGAATCTGATTGATTTTATCTCTGATGCTGATGGATGAAATTTTATTATTGAAAAAGTTCATAAAGTCCTGACTAGTAAGCTCTAAGGGGATGCTAGGATTGACAGAGTCCTGACTCTTTGTCAACCTGGCTACAGTACTGAAAAGAAACCTGGGATTATTCTTGTTCTCTTCTATTAATGCAGAGTAATAACTCGTTCTAGCTTTTCTAAGAGATTTTTTATAAATTAAAAGATGATTTCTCCAAGCTAAATAGATTTCATCTAAATTAGTAGAGCGCCATTTTCTTTCTAATTGACGAGTCTTCTGTTTTAAGCTACGAGTTTCTGTGTTGAACCAAGGAGTTAAAAATCTCTGATTAGACTTTTTCTTTTTTAAGGGGGCCACCAGGTCTAGAGCCTGATGCAGAGAAGCTGAAACACTATCCACCATGTTATCAATTACAAAAGGAGCAAGCTGTCTATAGCTTATTTCCGTTGTGTTGACACATGGCATAGAGGAAACAATCTGCATAAATTTGGAAACAGCATCATCTGAGAGGCATCTACTGTGATAATATTTTTCTTTAGGAGCCAAATAGTCAGAAATAGTAAAATCAAAGGTTAACAGACAATGGTCTGACAGTACAGGGTTATGAGGAGACACTACCAGATTTTCTATTTCTATGCCATATGTCAGAACAAGGTCCAATGTATGGTGGAGGTAATGAGTAGAATTTCCTACTTTCTGAGAAAACCCAATCGAGTCTAATATTGAATTAAAAGCCACATTAAGGCAGTCACTATCTACATCCACATGTATATTAAAGTCCCCTACTATAATTATTCTATCAGATTTCAGCACTAAATCAGCTAAGAAATCAGGAAATTCGGATAAAAATTCTGAGTAGGTTGATGGGGGACGATAAACTATGGCAAATAAAATTGGGTTTAACCTGGAATTGCTAAAGTGCCCAACACTGAGGACCAGGCCCTCAAAGGAATTATAACATGTTTTTTGCTTTACATTAACTAGTAATTTGGAATGGTAAATTGATGCTACTCCTCCTCCACGACCAGAACTTCTGGGATTTTGACAGTTTAAATAACCAGAGGGAGTTGATTCATTTAAACCAACATAATCCTCTTGTCCTAACCAAGTCTCTGTAAGGGAAATTAAATCAATCTGATGATCAATTAACAGATCATGGACTAACAGAGACTTGGGAGTTAGAGACCTAATATTTAATAAACCACATTTAATTTTTAAATTATGAGGAGGAACAGAGGCCAAATCATTCAATTTAGAGGCTTTATGTTTAATTTGAGTTTTACCAATATTTTGCTTTATCACTTTGGGATGCTTATACATTATATTTTTATTTACTTTGGAGGGAGCAGACAACGATTCTCTGATGGGGAAGACAGGGGCTAAGCTGAGGGGTGGCGGATGAAGAGGAGCTGCAGAGAGGCGTGTAAGACTGCGACTCTGCTTCCTGGTCCCAACTCTGAGTAGTCACGGTTTTGGAAATTTGGATAAAAAAGATGCCAGATTGTTAGATAAATGAGAAGCACCATCCAAAGTGGGATGAATGCTGTCTCGTCTCATAAGACCAGGTTTTCCCCAAAAAGAGCTCCAATTGTCAATGTAGCCCACGTCATTTTTAGGACACCACACAGACAGCCAGCGGTTCAAGGATGACGAGCGACTAAACATGTCATCACTGGTCAGATTGGGGAGGGGCCCAGAGAATACTACAGTGGCAGACATCGTTTTGGCAAAGTCACACACCGATTCTATATTAAGTTTCGTGAGTTCCGACTGCCGGAGACGGATGTCATTAATGCCGGCGTGAATAACAATTGTGGAATATTTACAGTTACTTTTAGCCAGCATTTTCAAATTTGACTCGATGTCGCCTGCTCTGGCCCCAGGAATGCATGTGACTATGGCCGCTGGAGTCTCTAGGTTCACGTTTCTGACTACAGAGTCGCCAATGATCAGAGTTTTTTCCTCAGCGGGTGTGTCGCTGAGCGGGGAAAAACGATTAGAAACGTGAACAGGTTGGTGGTGAACCGGGGCTTTGCGACTAGGCTTCCTTCTCACCGTCACCCACCCAGTCTCCTCGCTGCAGAGGAGAGCCGGGGAACCGGTGACAGGGGGACCTAAGCTAGCTAGCTCCGCTGCAGCTAATGGGCGTCCGTCGAGATTAACTGGCGCAGACGGTGTTTCAATGCAGCGGAGCCAGGATTCCAAATCAGACAACCTCGCCTCGAGCGCCTCAAAAAGACAACATTTATTACATTTACCGTTATCACTAAAAGAGGCAGAGGTGTAGCTAAACATCTGACAGAGAGATCACACCAGAGGAGGAGAGGAAAGAGAGGTAGTAGCCATAGCTAGTGGCTCGAGAGCTGGAGAGCAAACCACACAGGCAGACAGCAAAACAGGAAGTGACGATACGTTACCACAAGGAAGTGACGATCAACCAATGCCAACTGGGATCTGCAGGTCTTACCCACCATACCCCACCCTGCCATCTATGTGGGGGACTTTAACAGCCATCACCCTGACTGGGGGTACCCAGCAGTGGACAGTGATGGGGAGGCACTTTCAGACTGGGCATCCAGAAATGATCTCGCTTTGATATATGACCCCAAACAAAGAGGAACCTTCCACTCTGCTAGGTGGAAGAAGGACTATTCTCCTGACCTGTGTTGGGCCAGCTCTTTGAATGGGGAGCCATATCCTACACAGATCCTCATTCTTGATGATTTTCCACACAGCCAACACCGGCCCCTGCTTGTACACATTGGCCTACAACTTCCAGTCATATACAGCCCAAGGAAGATGCGCTGGAACTTCCGCAAAGCCAACTGGAAGAAATTCAGTGAAACTCTGGACCGGAGCGTTGTTACCATCCCACTCCACACCATCACTGTAGATGAAGCATACAAACGCTTCTGCAGCGCAATCTTCAAGGCTGCCCATACTGCAATCCCACGAGGCTACCGACCCCTCTATGTCCCATGTTTGGACGGAGAAAGTGCTGCCCTCCTACAATCCTATCAAACATCAGGGGACCCAGAGATAGCAGACCATCTCATTGAATCGCTAAATACAGCCCGGCGAAAGAAATGGGAGGAGACAGTTGCTGACCGGAGCTTTACCCACTCTAGCAGGAAATGTTGGAGCCTCATCCGTCGCCTAGGAGCTGCACAGAAGCCCCCTAGCCAAAGCCGAGCATCTGTCACACCCAACCAAGTTGCATCCCACCTACTGACTATCGCCAAAGCACCCCAAGACAAAGACATCAGAAGAGCAGTTACAACTGAGCTAAAAAAACACCAAAAAATGCCTGTAGAGGAAACAAACCCTGAACCCTTCGAGGCTGCTGAACTGGAGAAAGTCCTACAGGGCCTGAAATGTGGAAAGGCAGCAGGATACGATAACATCTTCCCAGAATTCATGAAAAATCTTGGCCCCCGAGCCCTAACCTGGTTGACACAATTCTACACAAGGATCACACAAACAAACTCGATCCCAAAGAAATGGCGGACAGCAAATGTCATTGCCATCCCAAAACCTGGCAAAGACCACAAACTACCAGCAAGCTACCGCCCAATCTCCCTACTCAGCGTTCCTTACAAAATTATGGAGCGCCTAATACTGCAACGCATTTCCCCAGAAATAGAGGATATTCTAAGTGTGGATCAAGCAGGTTTCCGCAAGGACCGCAGTACAGGAGAACAAGTACTGGCCCTAACCACCTTCATCGAAAATGGCTTCGAGAGCAGACTGAAGACAGGGGCTGTGTTTCTCGATCTTACAGCCGCCTATGATACGGTCTGGCACAAAGGCCTCCTCCTGAAACTTATAAAGGCGATCCCTGCTTGGGCAACAGCAATTATAAAAACCCTGCTGACCAACCGAAGGTTCAGAGTCCACCTCAGTCAGAACACAAGTGCATGGAGAATGCAGAAAAACGGACTCCCACAAGGCTCAGTTCTAGCTCCAACTCTGTTCAACCTCTACATAAACGACCTGCCTACTACAAAATCCCGCAAATTCATCTATGCAGACGACATCTGTTTGGCATTCCAAGCACCAGACTTTGAACCACTGGAACGGGTGCTCACGGAAGATCTTGCCAAACTGGACCAGTTCTGCAAAATCTGGCGCACAAAACCAAGCCCAGCAAAAACCGTCTCCAGTGTATTCCATCTCCACAATGCAAAAGCTGCCAGAGAACTAAACATCCACCTGAGCGGACTCAAGCTTAAGCATGCCCCAAATCCAACTTATCTTGGAGTGACCCTTGATAGGACCTTATCCTTCTAGGAACATCTAAAGGGGACGGCTGCTAAGGTAAAGGTACGAAACAACCTGCTCTGCAAGCTCGCTGGTGCAAAATGGGGGGCGGCAGTCTCCACCCTGCGCACCTCAGCACTGGCCCTTTCATACTCTGTAGCAGAATATTGTGCCCCTGTCTGGTCCAGGTCATCTTACACACACACCATGTAGACACCCAGCTCAACTCAACCATGAGAACTATAACTGGAACAATCCGCTCAACACCACTCCCCTGGCTCTCTGTACTGTCAAACATAGCCCCTCCACACATCCGGCGAGCAGCATTAACTCAAAGGATGCTCCAAAAAGTTAAAGATTCTCCTCACTTACCAATCCATGCAGATACCTACACCCCACCCACTGCCCGACTTTCATCCAGACGGCCGATTTGGAAAAACCCTCCTCCAGCTGACTTTACCATCCAGACAGCTTGGCAAGAGGAATGGGAGACCAAGGAGGTCCCAAACAAACAGCTGGTGATAAACCCCAACCAACAGGTCCCGGGCACCAACCTCCCAAGCAGACAGTGGTCTACACTCAATCGCTTCAGGACTGGACATGGCCCCTGCTTGGCCAGCCTTCACAGATGGGGCAGTAGCCCTAGCCCACTGTGCGCATGTGGAGAGGAGCAAACAATGGAACACATCATAGAGGTTTGCCCGCTCCAAAGACTGGAAGGAGGATTACACACCCTCCATACAGCAAACCAGGAGGCAACTGCTTGGCTTAAGGACTTTGCATTCGCTAAATAAATAAAATCATGTACAGTAGAATGAAATTATGTTTCTCTTTTCTACAATGTTAATCTCATCTAGAATCAGAGGGATCGCTGCCATGCAAGGCGCCGCGACAAATTTCCCTCCTCTGTTCCATTATTGCTGAGCACCAAGCTGGACGGCAGAAGTTCCACTTTTTTATAGTCTTACTAAGCGGAAGAAGATGGATGGATGGATGGATGGCATGACCCAGCCGGGGTTCGAACCCCAGCCTCCCGGGTGTGGGGTGGATGCTCTACCATCTAGGCCACCACTCCGCATTCCACACCACACCTAAATAGGACATGCCTAATTCAAAGTGCTGAGTAACAATGTTCCAGTCATGTGCACCTGATGTGATACACCTGTGTGCAATTTTAGCCATTTTAAGTGGGAATAAATGTGGGGGTGTCCTAATTTATTCCTAACCAGAAATTGCATAGTCTTTTCTTCAGTTTTGTTTAGTTATATTACTTGAGTCTCCCAGTACTGTTAAAATTGATATTAAATATCCATATGTCCAAATATGTGAAAAAACAGGGATTCATAGGGCGTCTTAATTTTTTCACATGACTGGATAAAAAGAAGGAATATCCATAACCCGTTAGACTCATACTGGATATGGTGGACTACAAAGAATTCATTCATATTGACAGTTTTTTATTACTTTTAGATTTCTATAAGGTATTTGATACGATTGAGCACTGTTTTTTTTTTTAATATGGAAAACATTATAGTTTCTGGGTTTGAGAAATTTTTTGTAATATAGTCAAAATGTTTTATTCTTACAGAGTTAGCTCTATTTCATGGAATCCTGGAATTTCTCCCAGATTTAAAGTGCAGCGTGATATTCGTCAAAGGTGCCCAATTTCTCCAAAATTATTTTTTTATCCACTCAGTTGCTAACAATTTTTATTCAAACCAGTTCTGATTTAAAAGGCATCACGATTTTTAAAGTGTACCTGTGGTGGTCGTGAAAAAAAAGATATTATATTGAGCCCCTGTCTCACGTTCTAGTTCAAGTTTAAGTTGAAATTCAAGTTCAGAGCAATTTGATATAAATCCATTGCTGATGTGCTGGTTCAGCTATGTCAGCAAAACATGGGTGCAGCCATACTAGTGGCTACATGGACTTCCAGGACGCTTCCTGTGACGTAATTTCGTGGCTACCGCGATCTGGATCAGTATTGGCTGAGCCTCAAGTACCCGGATGTGCAGCGGCTTTGGGGATATTCAAATTCAAATTCAAACGTTTATTTCAAACTCAGGGTTCATATTAAATGCAGAACTGAAACGAGTAGAAAATAAATAAATAAATGCTTAAATTCGGCGGGTCGTCTCGTCTGATCTGAGGTCGTTAACAGCCGCAAAACGGCAGATTAATTCAGCTCTTCCCTCGCCACTATAAAGAGCGGCAGACAGTGCGTTGCGTTGTATGAGGACCAAAATTCAAACGTTTATTTCAAACTCAGGGTTCATATTAAATGCTGAACTGAAACGAGTAGAAAATAAATAAATGCTTAAATTCAGCTGCTTGTCTCATTTGATCTCGTAACTGCCGCAACATGGAAGATGATTCTACAACCATATACAGAGCAGCAGACACTCGGTGCTCTTGGAAAAACAAAAACATACAATGCGATATGGATATCGCAACATGGCGGAATGTAAAGCCTTTGGATGTCTGAATAATAAGCGAAAAAAACAAAGAAACACCTTTTTTGTGTACCCAAACCCAGCTCACCTTGTCAGAAGATCGGAGCGGAAACAGGGCACAGACGAATAATTTCAGACGAAACTGCGTTGTGTGTGAGGACCACTTCGTCACTTTAACCCTCAGAAGACCTTTCTGGCTCAAACCTGTAGCCATGTTGGACAAATTCTTCCTCAGAGTCCGACAATTCAGCCATAATAGAATAAAAACCCTCACAACAGCACCCTAGTCTCTCATACAGGCGGAGCATTGACTGTTGAGTATCAACGAAGTGACGTCACATCCGCATGTGTCATGGCTGCGCCCACAGTTTTCATTGGCTGCCCATGGCCAAGGTCCTATTTGAATATATGTCTGGTGGTATATGGCTGGCAAGAATTATTTACCAAAATAAGAAATACTTTTTCATAATGTTTTCAAGTCTAATGCGTCTTCACGACCACCACAGGTACGCTTTTTTAACAAGAAATTTAAAATGAGTCAATTTGCTGACAACACATCCATCCTTTTAAGAGATATATCCATGGCTGATAAAGCTTTAACCTTAATTTCAATATTCTGTAAAGCTGAAGGGCCCAACCGGGAGATGGCGACTGCATAGTCTGCAAAGTTTTCTCTGCCATTGCTCCTTAGTACACACACACACACACACACACACACACACACACACAGCACAGCTCGACTGGACTGCACACACTGCACTGCACGCATACGTGGTATGTACCATACATGCACACTGACGTGCACATACAACGTGCCAGGTCACAGATTTACAAGTGTCGGACTGGCCGGCGTTAAAGTTCGCTAGCAGCCCGGCATACCGAGCCATACCGAGCGTGATGGCGAGGTGCCTGCGTCGACGAGCGATGCTGACAAGCTAGATCCAGTTTTCTCTGGAGCTCGGCCGCAGTGGGCCTGAGGATCTGGGGCTACGACGGCGACCGCTGCAGCAGCTTTTAAAGAGGTCGGGGCTACACCGACAGGCACGGAGGGACTGTGTGCCAATCAGCAACAGTTGATGGCAGACGATGTTGAGGAGCAATTGGAAAAAGGACAGTGAGGCATGTGAGTGTTTTTCCCTCCAGTTTGATGAGTCGACTGATATGGTGGATGTGGCTAAATTAAGTGTTTTCATTAGAATGGTTTTTGACGACATGACCGCCAAAGAAAAGCTGCTCACACCTTTGCCACTGAAAGGACATACAAGAGGTGAAGATATTTTTAACGCTTTCATGGAGTTTAACAAGAGCCAATTGCCTCTTTTCAAGCTCATCTCCATCACAACTGATGGTGCTCCAGCGATGGTAGGCCACACTAATGGATTCACTGCATTGTTTAAACAAAATGAAGCTTTCCCAGACATCCTTAATTAGCTCGGGCCCTATTGTAATAGAATTTTTTTCTTCTTCTTCTCCATCTAACATCTCATTTCTGGGGTAGTGAACGTGCATGAAAACTCACCATTTTTTGCAGGGACTTCAAGATGGGCGAAAAATTGAGTATTTTGGAGGAAATATGAATGACCCCACAAAAATGGCTCTACAGCGCCACCTAACATGTGAAGTCAACGGAGAGTGGCACACGCTTACTTTCGCGTAGAAAGATGAAAATCGGGTGAGATGTTTACCATGTCGAGACATGCAAAAAACTCCATAGAAGTGATGGTCTACACCCAACAGGAAGTTGGCCATTTTGGCACAAAGTGGCCTAATTTCCACCTCGTGCAGTTGACACACATTTGAACTCGTCCTAAGGCTTTAGTCCGATTGAGCTCATTTGTGGTGCCAATCATCTATACCTATGTGGCATTAAAAGTTATTGAAAGCTTTTTTTAAAGTTGGACGGTTTGGCCATAGGGGCGTGGCAAAGTTTGATGTCTTGCCATGATCATTCTATGACCATTCTGACGGCAATAACTCTGGTATACATTGTTGGATTTCAACCAAATTCAATATTATGCATATCAGTCCGATTCCAAACAGTTCTAAACAACAATATTCATAGAAATCTACAGCGCCACCAAATGGTTAAAGGAAGAATTGCTGAAAACTTTTCTTTATTACTCACACACCACTTGCCAGAATGAAGTGAAATTTTCTGAGATTCATCAGACCACAGGGATGATCATAACTGCACATCAACTTTACCATGACATCATACTTGTTACCATGGACACGCCCTCCTCACCATTCAATCCGTGATCTTTTTGGGATGGTTGGGAACAACATGGAGTCATGAAATCTGGAACATAGGTTGAGGTGACTGTCACACGTAGTCCTATGTGGGTGGGCAACACATTATTGACAGGGAAGTGTTGCCATGGCAACATGGTGACGGTTGTAACATCAGAAAGTTGGAACTTGGACAAACTTTGTCTGATTTTCAGCAAATTTTCTATGATGGATATGAGTCCCGCCCCACACACTGCTACATAAAAATGATTGACAAAAATTAGAGCGTCACCTACTGCTCAAAGGAAGTACTGTGCCAAACTGTTTACTTTATGATTCACGCAGCAGTCAATACTTATTCCCTGTGTCATTCTACTTTATTAAATATAACTTGTTTTGTGAACACAGTTGCCTTGATTTCTTTGTATGTATGGATTACTGGGGTTGTTACTGATATGTGGTGAAAATCTCAAGTCAATCTAAATCTAGCTAAAGCTAACTAAAGATGCTGTCTTGTTGGAAAAGGTGTTCGAACTGGTCAGGTAGATTGAATCCACAATTCAGCTAAGTCTGTTGGTGTTGGCAAAAGGGAGTGTAGCCACCCAAGCTTTTCCGCCAAGCACAGCCGTTAGCAAGGTAGCCAATTCTCCGGGGCGGATTTCCAGGAGGCGGCGGACTGTGGCACAGGACAGGGCCTACACTATCATTGCTGAGCCGTCGGCAGCTTAGTCCAGAGACACAACACGGGTGTGTGTGGCACACGCGAAGAAGGGACCATTGAAATGGTAAGTGCTAAAACTCGATGGAGTCGACATGCTGCTTATGGTGGATTCAGGGGTCGGTAGGTCCATACTAAGTATGGCTACTTTGAAGAGACTTTTCCCAAATAAAACCATCAATGCTGGAGCAGTGAAAATATTTGGATATGGCCATGCCGAAATTGAAGGGTCAGGCACAGTCGACTTTTCAGTGAAATGTGGGTTGAAGACGGTTCCCGCATTCACTTTCCAAATTTCATGTCAGGGGGCGGACTTGTTAGGGATAGATCTACTGGATGCACTGGGATTCTCCATTAAGGACCCAGAGGGCTTGACGGAACTGACAGTGTACCCCAAATGGCATGTCCGCTGGCCGGCGCTGTTCAGAGGCCTGGAATGCATCAGCACGTTCCACCACCGCCCGCTCATGTCACGGCAGAGCTGAACAAACTGCCAGAAGCAGGCATCATCGAGAGAGTGGATGCTCCACCCTGGATATTAAATATCATGGTGGCCAAAAAAAAAAAAATTGGGTAGCATCCGATCTTAGGATGGTGACAAAAGCGATTGGCCCGGACAAGTACCCACTCCCCACGATGGAGGAACTCACCGCAAATTTCAGCAGTTCAAAGGTATTCACGAAGCTTGACCTTCGCCAGGGTTACCTGCAGTGCCCCTCCACCCAGCCAGCAGGAACATGACAGCATTCGTGACCCACATGGGTGTGTTCAGGTACACCCACTTGCCTTTTGGTCTGAGCTCAGCACCCAGCTGTTTTCAGAAAATAATGTCCATGATTCTGGCTGGTCTCAAGGGTGTGGTGGCATACCTGGATGACATCGTGATACATGGCACATCACGGGAGGAACATGATGATCGGCTGAGACGGGTGATGACGGTACTACAGGAACACGGAGTCACCTTAAACAGGGAAAAGTGCATCTTCGCAGCGGACTCTATCGAGTTTGTGAGGTTCCGGTTGACAGCAGGGGGGCTGAGGACTCTGCATTCGAACATGGAGGTGGTCCTGCACCTCTCAGAACCATCGACACCTGCACAGATTTCCTCGTTTTTGGGTATTGTGAACTTCATGGGTGTTTTATGCCACGCTACTCTGAAACGATTGTACCCCTCCGGGCCCTGTTGAAACAGGATGCGCCATGGCAATGGACCCCAGCCTGCTAAGCGGCGGTTGCTAAGCTGAAGCTTCAACTCACTTCCCCTCCAGTGTTGGCCAATTTTGATCCAAAGCGGCCAACCACTGTGACCTGTGAAGCATCTGGCTCAGTGGTGGAGGCGGTTTTGTCCCAGGTACAAGATGTACGGAACACCTGGTGGTGTTCGCATCGAGATCTCTCTCAGCAGCTGAACAAAAATACGCTGTGGTTGAAATGGAGGCGCTCGCCTGCGTCTGGGCATGTGAACGGTGGCATATCTACCTCTATGGGCACCATTTCACTCTGCAAACGGACCACCGAGCACTGACAACACTACTGGAGACGTCGGGTTCAGGACACAGACCTTTGCGGATCCACAGGTGGACAGAGTGGCTGAGGGCCTACAATTTCACCACCCAGTTCACTCTTGGTAAGGAGAACGTAGTGGCAGAGCTCCTGTCCCGTGCCACGGCCAACACCGTACAATCGGACGACAATGATGGCGATCACAGAGGCGGATCTGGTCAATACACTGCATGGGGCCCTGCGGGACAAAGTATCTCTCCAAGAACTTTGGGCGGCGTTGGAACGAGACCGAACTGAGCTGTTGGAATGAGGTGTGTGTGGTGCGGGGACACTGCACGCTAATCCCTGTGTCTCCGAGATCACGTGTCCTAGCGATGCTCCACGAGGGCCACCTGGGTGTGGTCAGGGTAAAACAGCACTGCAGGGATTCAGTTTGGTGGCCGGTTATTGATAAGGACATTGAAACGATGGTGAAAAACTGTGTTCCATGCTTGGAGATTGGGAAGACCGGTGGACCTCACCCTCTATCCCTGCGGCCAGGGGTGGAGGGTGAGTGCTAGGGGCGTGGAACACATTAAAACTGCGTTCTACCATCCCCAGGCCAATGGGGGCGTTGAACGTTTTAACAAGACCCTAAAAAACAGACTGAGAGCCCACTTGGCAGACGGCGTCGTATTATTATTATTCAGACATAACACAGAATAAGGCTGGACTTTGAGATTTTGATAGGATATTTTCATGTTTCATTATATTATTCTATATGATTTTAATGCTGTATTATTCTTATTTTATATTACATTTGTATTTGGTGCGTATAATGAGCCAATGTCTGATTCTCTGTGATTTTCCGTTGTCTCAGAGCCTGTAGGAATGTCTGTTTTTCACTGTGAGATTAGGCTGAGCAAGACTGTAAATAATGACGACGGTAACAACCTAGTTTTACTGCTTTATCATACCAACCTGTTCTGTTCGGGATATCCAGAGTCAGGATGTATAGATCAAAGCCTGTTCAGGACGTCCGGAGTCTTTATAGATTACGGCAGTTAAGGCTGTCTCCAGGGAGGATCCCCTGGAGCTGTCTCCAGCCATCACCAGCCTGTTGATAAGCTCGAGGACTGTCTGGTTAGGGTATAAAGAGCCCCACATTTACAATGCATGTTAGGGAGTACGTGAGCACAGGCGCTGAGACATTCCATGCTGTGACCGTTTCCCTCCTCTGATCAGGGTGGAATAAATGGCTCAAAACTTGGAAACTGCCTATTGATTACTGATTCAGTCTCAATCAATTCAATGTTGATCTATCAGGTTTTTATGGGGAATGGGGATGTGGAAGGTTTTTGGACCCTCTGGTCCCTTCAGGATGTCCTTTGTTTCGTCTGTGATGGACGGCTCTTGTTGGGCATTTTTGATGGAATAATCCTTATGGTAATGTAGTTTGTTACTGTACTGAATGATGGAAAAATGCGTTGAGTAAAGACCTTTTAAAAATGAAAAATGTTCCTTCCCCTCTCTAATATACCAGCTTTTCTTCTTCTCCTCGTATATCTGACTCTCAAGACTGTTGTACCTTTTCTGTATAAGTTCTGTTTCAGCTTCTCTCCAACTATTATCCTCACCAAGAGTTTCTATTTTGCGCTTTGTTCTAATTAAAAAAAAGTAGACCTGCCAACGTACAGTATATGTGCTGTTGGGGCTTGCTAAATATGCTGAATTAAAATTCAGATTGTAATCAGGAAAAGGAGCCCTCATGTTTTAAGCGAGACTTTAAGTTCTTTGATTTTTATGTGAATAATTCTAAAACTTGGTGATGTTCCAGTCAGGTTTGGTTCACTGTCAGGCTAACTTTTCTCTTGTTTTTCTTGAATCCTGAACTGTAAAAAAGGAAATTACAGTCAGATTAAAGACACCAGATAGTTTAAATTAGATCGATAACAAAATGAATAACTTGTCATCAGGCTTTGGCACACAGACTACCTCTGGTTCTTTCCAGGAAAATATAAAGTCTTTATTGAGAAAACTTATGCCGAAGTAAAACTCACAATACAGTCTTGTAAAATACATCAAATATTTCTAATTAATTATAACTGCTTTGTTTTAAAACAAGTTCTCCAAAAATTTAACGATTTTCTTACGGGGCTTGGCACGATTAACGCGACTCTTAAGATTCCTTCTTGTTGTTGTTTTTTCGCCATTTACAAGAAAAATATAAATCCCTATTGAAATAAAAGCATGCCGAATTAAAGACTGGACCAATGTGTGATAGACAATACTTTATAAACTTACTGAGTTCTGATAGAATTTTGTTTTTAAGTAAATAATCATTAAATTGTTTGATTTTCCTAGCGGGGTTTGTTCCCAGTTACTGACTTTGTACACGAGTTTCTATACTTAATCAAAACCTTCCAGGAGACATGAACCCGGTTCATCATATTTACTGCAGTTTAGCTGTAAAACCTTTTAAAAAATAAAATTAAGTGAACCTCCACTATCACCTACCGTGACAGCGCGGCTCCTGTATCCGCCTGACAGGAGCTGTCCTACGGTCACCGCTGAGAGCCGAGCCCGGGGTGCTCCTGGAGCCCGGCAGAGAGGCAGCGCGGCGGCCGAGAGAAGCCTGAGCAGCGGAGACATCCTGCCCGACCCCCGGTCTGGCTGTTAACACTGAAAAACAGAAAAAACCCGTTCAGACCCTAAACACACACACAGGAGTTCAGCGGTGTAAAATGTCACCGTGCAGATGATGTAAAAGCCCAGAGGAGCCCTGGGGAGGCGCCTGATCAAAAATACTACAAGATTAACGTATTACAAAATAATTAAAACTATGAATCAATAAAATTAACGGACGATATTTTTTGTAAATCTTAACACAGCTTCCATACACACTAGCTTAATTATCTAAAAGAACTTTTCTGTATTACATTCAGGTACTATAAAGGGCGACCTCAGAGCGGTCCATAAACCCTTGAATCTGATTGGCTGAGTCAGACCTACGCTTAAGACCTGCGCCAGCCAGTGTTGCCAACTCGGTGACTTTCTCACTAAATGTGGCGACTTTTCAAATCCTCTTGGTGACTTGTGTGGACAAAAGCGACTAGCGACAAATCTAGCGACTTTTACTGGTGTTTTGGAGACTTTTCTGGTGTCGCTTAGAGGTGCCGCTCCTCCTCCTAAATCCCCGCTCACATCCATCCATCCATCCATCTTCTTCCGCTAAATCCTTTTCGGGTCGCGGGGGGGCTGGAGCCTATCCATGATGCGCAAATGAGGCGCAGGCGCGTGGAGCCGATTGCTTTTGAATTCCGCTTGAAGACTGAGGAAGCTGCAGCAGCCTGGTGTGGTGGGGCCGCGGCGGCAGGGCCGAGGCGGCAGGGGTGCGGCGGCAGGGCCGCGGCGGCGGTGCGGCGGGGCCGTGCAGAGACCATCAGGAGCGGGAGCTCAGATGGGAACAAAGGGGAACATGGAGCAAGATTTTTTTTGTTTTACATTTTCAAACTTGTAATGTAACAGTTGCAGCATGCCCACATTACTGTACAGTCATGACCAGGAAGTTTGGTTTCCTCAGCCTTGTAATGACTTTGAGTCTTATGATGATCAGATTATTTCATATTTATCTGCTAGAGGCACAATGAGGCACAGGAGAGAGAAAAGCAAAAATCATGAATCATTTTTGAATATCACAGAAGAAAAACAGAAAACTAGAAAAAAGTTTTAAAAAAGTTTTAAATTTGTCAGCAAAAAAACAAATATGTAAAAAAAGAAAAGTTATAACTAGGAAGAAAGTTGGAGTAAATATTGCACATTTACATTTTTATTGATCTATTTTTTTTTATTTTTGAGGAGAAAACAAAAATTGCCAGAAAAAGTCCTAGACTAGCAGTTGTCAGCGTGAGCAGCAGACAGACCAGCCTGTCCGGTCACGTCGTGAACTGAGCCACCTGAGGAGACCCGACAGCCTTCTATCCATGGACATCCTCGTCTCTGAACCTTTATTGAACAGCTGCTTTATGTCCAGCTGTTAGAATGCAATTAGAAACGTTGTGGCGACCCACCACAATCTACAGGAACGTTCCTCACACTCAGCAGGTCCGGAGGAAGCAGAGGACAATTTGCATACGGACAGAGAGCCCCTGGGGGACAACCAGAACAATGGACTATTGTTATCCATCCCCGGATGGATAACAATAAGATGGATAACAAGGAGAGGGCTAACAAGGATGGATAACAAGGAGAGGGCGTCCGGGCGCCACTTGGTCACGTGAATGATCTGTATTGACTGATATGTATATCAGTATGCTAATGTGCCATGCATTCTCTCTGTATAACATAAAAGAGCTGAGAATACAAGCCTCAGCAGCACAGCGCTGTAGCGCACACAGCTACAAGGTGCGTCTCATTATGTTGGAGGAAACTAAAACTCTGCAACCTTCCAGCTCATCACATCTCGCCTGATCTTATTCCTCCACACTGGTGACCCGACGTGTCATGGTGCGCCCCCCGCCTGATCTTATTCCTCCACAACGCCACTGTTTCCTGGTGGCTGCAGCTCCACTCCCTAAAATAGTGGCAGCAGGCTGAACTTTTTCAGTCCAAGCAGAAATAACAAACTCAGCTCGAGTCTCTGACGTTTACATCAAGAAAGAATGATGCTCAATTACTATTAAAACACAATAAATTATAAAAGTGATCTACCGCTGTCAGGGGGAGGGAGGGGGAACCAGCAGTAATGTTGCCTTCACTTCCACTCAGAATTCTGACTTTTAATGAATATTCGTTATCAGTTAATAAAACGAAGTTTGATGCCAAAGGCTTAGTCTGGGGCTTTTTTTGGGGGGGGGGGGCAGTAACTTATGGGGGGCACAAACCCAGACTGATTCTCCATGGCACCCAGTCTGTGTCTAATTATACTGAATGAAGGTTGAACATTTAAATGGCCAATCAAAAGAGCACTTCAGAGACTTTGGCAAAGGGGAGGGGCTCAAGCACCTAAAGCTCCACCCTCTGCATGTGCATGTCATGCAGCAGGTAGCTGCAGCCACACCACTGTCCAGACTGCAAATGAATTATGCCTTCACCTCCCCTCCCCCCAGACAATCCTGCCCTGTTTTACAGGAAGCCGTTGATGGGAGATGATCCACAATACTGCTGTACTGTCCCAAGCCCGAATAATGGAGGAGGGCTGCACGTAGAGCTAGTGATGTTAAAACCAAGGCTTCATGAAACAATGAGCAACTTTGAGACAATTGCTTCATAAGTGACACATGAAGCATCTAATAAAGACTGCCATCTGGTGGCTGACTGTCAGAACTGCATCAGAGTTGAAAAACCTGAAAAAAACCTCAATACTGTAACGTCGGGGCCATGTTAAGGGGGGCAGGGATTTCCCAGCATGCTTTGCCAGTTGAAACGTTACTGTGTGTGTGTATTAAATGTGTTATTACTGAGTTATTATACTGCTGAGTCATTATAACTGCGTGATAATGACTCAGCAGTGTTTAGCAGGATTAGGGCAAGATGTATCGTGTGTGTGTAACCATGATTGAAACGGAGGTCTGGGAGAATGACCTCCCCTCCTCTCTGTGCTCAGAAGTAGTTGGGGTTGGTGGTGTGTAAATAAAGCCTGTTCATCACAACCATCTTGCTCCTCTTCTTTGTGTGAATCCCGCAAACGTCACACTGGTGTCAGGAGTGGGGATGGAGCAAGATGAGGATCCAGGCGGAGGTCCAGCGGCCGGAGCGGTTCATTGCTCGGCTGGGAACGGAGCGTAGAGCTGAGACGCCGGCCCCCGGAGAGGCTCGCCGCGATGGACTGAGCAGCGGACCCGACGGGACTGCTCTGCCTTTTTCAAGGCAGAGCGGGCCAAGCAGAGCAAACCAGCCCCGTTTCCCGCCCTTTTCAGGGCAGGACAGGCTGGCGATTCCAGAGGTATTAGGAGTGGCGATCGACCAGGAGGTGACCGTCCCATCCATCCGGCAGCGGGCCAAGATTCCCCACTACAACGGCGAGAACCTGTTGGATGACCACCTGGCCCAGGTCGAGTTGGCTGCCGCGCCGAACGACTGGTCATCGGAGGAAACCACCGTGCTGAGAGTGAGTGGGAGGAAGAGCTACGGCAGATCACGGCAGCGCGTGCACGGAGGAGGCAGCCGCGGTGACATGAGGAAGGGGGGCTTCCGCTGCACAGAGCCAGGGTACTTCACACGGTACTGCCCCGCACGCAGCACACGACAAACTGGCCCCTCGCTGACGTTAAATTAGAGCGAGGTGGCATGGACGGGTAAAGGCCGCCTCCCGCAGATGCTTCCCCCCGCAGTGACGTCACAGAGGCCTTCGGAGTGCAGCAGTAGCGAAGTGAGCAGGACGAAGATGCAGCCATTTCCCAGGCGTGGCAAGGGCTGGACGCATGGACGCGGGCCAGCGGCCGCTTGGGAGACCTGGTAGCGGTGGGAGTCAGCCAGAGCGGGCATGCCACGTAAAAAATGTGTGGCTTTTTTTTACAAGAAAAAATAACCTACAGTGCACTAAAAATTATTCTAAAATATTTGTAATGTAGAAGATAACAACTCCCACCCCCCCACCCCCCCACCCCCGCTACAGTGGACGGACATCGGCCATCGCTACATGACGGAATAGTCATGTGGCGATGTGGCGACCACGGCGCAGTCACCGCGGTCACCGCGCCGCAGTCACCGCGGTCACCGCGCCCCCCCCCCCCCCCCCGCTACAGAAGAGTAGCGGGGGGGGGGCGTTCACAGTCCGGATGCGGCACACGAACCGTGTACCACGGCGCACGGACTTCGGACTTCGTGCGCCACACAGTTGTAATTTACCGATCGGTCAAAAGTCATTTTTGATTACAATTTTCAGGGATAAAGAATAATTTAGCTTATAACACTTACCTGTTCACAGCAGCAGCGTAGCTGGTGAACTTCTCTTCCTCATTGTCAGACGAACACGACGCTGGTCCGCTTGTTACGGACTCGTGGTTCTGGTCTCGCGACCCGGTCAAAACATAATTCCATTATTGTGGTTTTGTGCTTCCATGATTGCGGTTTTGGCGAACGATTTTTCAAAACAAATAACAGTAGTAATTCAAAAAGACTGGCGAACGCGTGTGTGTCACCCAGCCTTTGTCGTCGGCCTCCGTCGGTCTATGATGACCATGGAAGAGAATCCTAAATGTCTATTCTGCTGGAATAAAAAAAAAAAAAGCACCGCCTGTGGCTGAACAGGCCGATGCGCGAATGGCAGTCCCTGTCACACAGGTCGCACTTGTGGGTGGTCTCCGTGCTGCTGGGTCTATGGCGGTTCTTCCTGCAGGTCCTTTTTTCATCTGCTGCAGCAGTCAGTCTCTCTCTACCCAGCCTTACACAAAACAGCTTTCGAACTTCTGTGCTTCAATTGGCTCGCTGCATTCGCAGCGTTGGTAGGCGGGTCCTTCTTGCTAGGTTTTCAGTCATTGGTTCTTCAAGGTTTCAGAAACCCAATTCAAGGCTCTTATTAGTCGAATGAGAGGTCAATCATATCTGATCTGTTTGCAGCTGTGTCTGTAGTGGAAGAACGGAAATGCAGCTTTTTTTTCCAGTGCGCTCTAGAACACAGCGCCCTCGTGCGTCCTAGAGCGCACGAGGGTGCACGAGCGCCCTCGTGCTCTCTAGGACACAGAGACGTGCCCATCTGTGGTACACCGGAGTGCAAGAGGTTAAAATAGTCTTCCCAATTATTGGTAGCCGTATTCTTCATATAATTAATTTTTCTTTAACTTTGGGTTATGTACCACAGGCTTTTAAAATTGCTGTAATTAAACCCTTACTCAAAAAGCCAATGCTGGATCCAGGAGTTTTGGCTAACTATTGACCAATCTCTAATCTCCCTTTCATTTCAAAAATCTTAGAAAGAGTTGTTGCTGCGCAATTGTTTGACCACTTGCAGGAATTTGGTTTATTTGAAGAGTTTCAATCTGGGTTCAGAGTCCATCACAGCACTGAAACAGCCTTAGTGAAGGTCAGTCATGACCTCCTTATCGCATCCGATAATGGGCTTCTTTCTTTACTTGTCCTTTTAGATTTTAGTGCAGCCTTTGATACTATCGATCATGACATTCTACTTGATAGATTAGAACACTATGTTGGACTAAATGGAACTTCGCTGCAATGGTTTAGATCTTATTTGTCCGATAGACTTCAGTTTGTTCACATCGATGATGAATTTTCTTCCAACTCTAAGCTCAGTCACGGAGCTCCACAGGGATCTGTGTTAGGCCCTACTCTTTTTAGTTTATATATGCTTCTGTTAGGCAATATCATTAGAAAATACTGTATACATTTTCATTGTTACGCAGATGACACACAACTACACAACTACGTATACCTGTCAATGAAGCCCGATGAGTGTAATCAGTTAGCCAAGTTAGATGCCTGTCTTAAGGAAATTAAAGCCTGGATGACTTGTAATTTTCTGCTATTCAACTTAGAAAAGACTGAAGTCATTCTTGTTGGTCCGCAAAACCTTAGAAATTCCTTTCCAAATCATACTCTTAATTTGGATGCCGCTACTCTCACTCTGAATAGTTCTGTGAGGAACCTTGGAATTATTTTTGATCAAGATCTGTTCTTTAACTCACATATTAAATTTGTTTCTAAGACTACCTTCTATCATCTGCGCAATATTGCCAAGATTAGGAGCCTCTTGTCTCTGAATGATGCTGAGAAACTGATCCACTCCTTTGTCTCAATTAGATTATTGTAACTCGTTATTATCAGGTTGTCCTAAAATATCCTTAAAAAGTCTTCAGTTGATCCAAAATGCTGCTGCAAGAGTTTTAACTGGTTCTAGAAAGAGAGGTCATATCTCTCCAGTTCTGGCCTCCCTTCATTGGCTTTCCATAGAGTATAGAATTAAGTTTAAAATCCTTCTTCTCACTTTCAAAGCTCTTAATAATCAGGCCCCCTTATATATATAAAAGATCTGATATTACCCTATCATCCTAACAAAGCACTACGCTCCCAAAATGCTGGATTATATGGAATACTCAGAATCTCCAAAAGTACAATGGGAGGCAGAGCCTTCTGCTATCAAGCTCCTTCTCTGTGGAACCAGTTACCACTCTGGATCCGGGAGTCAGACTTGATCTCTGTTTTTAAGAACAGGGTCAAATCCTTCCTTTTCAATAGAGCCTACGATTAGGGAGGCTCTTATGTCTCTTAACCCCCCTTTTGTTCTACTGTTAATAGATTCAGACTGCCGGTTGACCTCCAATAATGTACTTGGCTTCTCACTGTTCATGTTCATTATGTCTGTTCTCTTCATCCTCTCTATCCCCTCACCCCCAGCCAGTCGCAGTAGATGACTGCCCCTCCCTGAGCCTGGTTCTGCTAGTTTTTAGCTGGTTCTGCTACTTCCTGTTAAATGGGGTTTTTTTCTCTCCACCGTTGCTAAGTGCTTGCTCACAGGGGATCGTCTGATTGCTGGGTCTTTCAGAAATTGTGGGGTTTTCCCTGCATTTGGTAGCGCTATGAGATGACTTTTTTTTATTTATTTTTTTTTATTTTATATACTTTATTGATCCCCAGAGGGGAAATTGAGGGCATCCACCTGGATGGATGAAGCAGCCACGGTACGGTGCTATCCCTTAACCATTCACACACACATTCACAACTAGGGCCACTTTAGAGTCTCCAATTAACCTAACCTGCATGTTGTTTGGCCTGTGGGAGGAAACCGGAGAAATCCTGGAGTAAACCCACACAGATACGGGGAGAACATGCAAACTCCACACAGATCTCTGTTGGTCAGGGGCTGGGATCGAACCAGGGATCCCATGGCCACGGGTGAGTTGCTGTGCTGCCGCAGAGCTAACCATTGCGCCACCATACCGCCCTTTTTCCACTTTTGTTGTGATGTGGCGCTACATAAATAAAGCTGAATTGAACTGAATTGAATAACCCACCCAGCTGTGTAGGGGGTGCTGGCAGTCTACCCGGCCCCCAGCCTTGGTTGTATGAATGGATAGGAGTTTGTTTCTTTTTGTACATATTTTCCCTTTTAGAGTATGAATCAGGAGATAAATTGGGGTGGGTTATCTGTGTGCCTGGCATTTTTTTGAAGGGGGGGGGGTAGATATGGAAATAGGCTGGTACGAGTAAGATGGCGGTCAGGTTGGACGTGGGATAGACCGGGGTGGTTAACTGCCAGTTTCCGATAGTTATGCCACCCCTAGTATAAAGGAGGTGGGTGGAAGAGGCAAGTCTTCTTTCGTCGTAGGAGCCACCTGTCCTGCAGGCGTGTGCCGTAAGCCTTTCATGTATATAGTTGGCATCCTGATTAAAGCCCTGTTAACCGAGTTACGACTGACTTGTTATTCCTAGAATTATGGACACAACAGATATGAGAATGACTATTGCAGTTTACAACACAGCAATACTTCCCCATATCTGCTTCGTTGTGATGCTACTTCGATGTAATCTCAGCAAATTACCATGGCCTACCCTTCCCACAATGCACTTGGTCAATTTTGTAAACACTACGTCACACTGGCAATGTTAAGTCATCACACAGACAATGTGTCAATCAGTCAATCAATCAATCAACCTTTATTGTCATGATGCTATGCATACAACTGTAGTGCAAGCAAGATGAAATTGCGTTTCTCTAGGCATCCGTATTGTTAAAAAGAACATACTCACACCCTCCACCCCGACAGCAATTCACACATCCCTGAGACACATTTGGATATTACAGTAATGTTAACTTATTACAGTTGCAGTTAAAATGATAATAACTGCCTATGTATATATAAAACAATTAAAATGGCTAAGTGAATCTAAGTAGCTAAGAGAAATAAATACTTAAAACTGACAAAAACTATAATATACATAATGTCCATGAAGTGCAGTAATATGTGTAAAGGATTCCGGATCAACTGTTCAGCATCCGAACAGCTTGTGGAAGGAAGCTGACGCTCCTGAATCGTTTGCCAGATGGCAGCAGTTCAAAGTGTTTGTGCAGAGGGTGAGAGAGGTCCAGTGAAAAACCGCGAAGTAGCGTCACCCCCCCCCCCCCCAAGGGTGTCACAAGCACTATTTTAGATAGATAGAGTAGTTTATTTGACAGGGACAGTGCAATAAACATAGACAATTAATCAAAGACAATCAATCTGATGTGTTGCACATAGAGTGTATAGCTATTAGCTAATTTGCAACTCTTGTCCCTGGATGGGCTTTAGAAAAGAGAATCAAGTAAAGAAAAAAAAAAGAAAAAAATACACAATAACCACATACATCAATGCAAAAAAGATTATAAATACACAATTATAAATATTATAAATATTATAAATATTATAAATACACAAATATAACAACCTGACTCACATTTGCCTATTTCAGGCCTCCCTCCCTTCGTCACTCACTATAAACAAACACATTCATTCCTTCCCTTCATTCACTCTCACCTTGCAGACAATCAATTCATACATAAGAGAGGAGAGGCGGAGAGGAGTGGAGCGGTGGTCAGAGAGGTGGATTTTGAGTTGTGCGGCTCTCCGTGTTGATACCTGATGTTCTAATGTAGTCTCCCTGCCTTCTGCTAGCGCCCGGGCAACTTTCGTGCCATTTTTTCTCAATTTTGAATTTTTGATGAATATTTTTGAAAAATCCGCGATGCACTGAGGGCGCGAAAGGTGAAACGTGAAGTAGCGAGGGATCACTGTATTGCAAAGCGTCATCATCATCGACCCCCTGCCTAGACTTATAATCTGTCAACGCCCGCACTCCCTGCCACATCTGTTTGGTGTTCCCTGTGTCACAGAAATGTCCCTGGACTTTCTCCGCGTAGGCGCGTTTCGCCGTTTTAATTCCCTTAGAGAGCGCAGACCTGGCTGAGCGGAGGGCGATCCTGTTCTTCTCTCTGAAGGCTGCATCTCTGGCTGTGAGCAGCGAGCGCACCTCTGCAGTCATCCAGGGTTTATAGTTGCCCCGTGCGGTGAAAGTCTTCACTATAGTGACATCCTCTGTGCACTTTGCGATGTAGCTGGTGACCGTTTCAGCGTACTCCTCCACATCAATCCTGTCTCCCTGAGAGGCTGCTATTTTGAAAACTTCCCAGTCTGTATTCAGAAAACAGTCCGGAAGTGCCGAGGCTGCACCCTCTGGCCAAGTCCTGAATTGTTTCTCTACTGGCCTGCTGCGCTTCAGTAAGGGTTTGTAGGCAGGCACTAGCATCACTGATTGGTGGTCAGAATGGCCGAGGTGGGGGCAAGTTTGTTGCCTTTGTATGCATTTGGGAAATTTGTGTACACCAAGTCCAACATATTCTCTCCTCTGGTCTTAAAAAGTCCACACATTGTTTGAACTTGGGGAGCACAGTCTTTAGACTGCTATGATTAAAATCCCCTGCAACCACCACAAAACTGTCCGGGTGTGAAGTTTGAAATTCACTGATAGCATCATGCAGCTCTCCGAGTGCATCGTTAGCATTAGCTTTAGCATTAGCGCTAGGAGCTATGTAAACAACAGCTACAAACACGGTGAATTCCCTCAGCAGATAGAATGGCCGGCAGTTTACGATAAGGAACTCCGCCAATGGAGAGCAGTGTTTAGTTGCTAACGTGGCGTTAACACACCAGTTCTTGTTAATATAGATACATAGGGCCCCCCCCCCCCGACCCTTACCGGAGCTAGCGGCCTCCCTGTCCACCCGGAACGATGTCCTTATTCTACTTAGTTTTTGTTCGTTATTAAGGACTTAATGTTCTAACTAAAAGCCAGCAGTGGGTTTTTTTTCTCTCATAGTATCCCGATCCACCTTTTCTTTAAATTAAGATTGTCAGTTATTAAAATACTTATAGGTTTTATTATTGTTGGTCATTGCCTTGTTAAATTTCTGTGAAGGTCTATTTATGATTTGATTCCTGTACTTGTTCTTTGAAGTGTGCAAAATGACTCATGTCACTTTCTTTACTTTCTCTGAATGTTAGAAGTTTGAGAAACAGCACTAAGCACAAGGCTTGTTTTTCTTTACCTTAAGGAGCAACCTGGGGTTAATTGTTTTTTCCTACAATAAACTCACTCTACTGAAAATGATGTCAAATTCTGGAACTCTCAGTGGGGAAACAACAATTAATTTTTTTCACATGGTACGTCACACTCAGCAGGCGTCGCTGTTTTCTGGAACCATGAGGGTAAAGTCATTGACTATAAGTGTTATAATGAGGACCACTGGCATTCAGTTACTGCTGAAATTAATGATTACAAATACATTTTGGTGAACATCTATGGCTTCAACAATTAGGATAAAAATAAGATAAGATAAGATAAGATAAGCCTTTATTAGTCCCACAACGGGGAAATTCCAGGATTGCAACAGCACAGGGATAGCAACACTCAGAGCAACAATCAGAAGGCAAGAAAAAAAACAAGCAAGCAAGAGCAGCTAATATACTGTACATATGTACATATTACTATAAAATATATATATACACACACAGAGACACACAGTGCAGAGCATTGTAGCTGGATGGAATAAATAAAATAAAAGAATGATCAGCGACCTACAGTCATGTGAAAAAATTAGGACACCCTGTATTAGGCTGGGGTTTTTTAACATACGGTGGGGCAAAAAAGTATTTAGTCAGCCACCAATTGTGCAAGTTCTCCCACTTAAAAGATGAGAGAGGTCTCCAATTTTCATCATAGGTATACCTCAACTATGAGAGACAAAATAAGAAAAAAAAAAAATCCAGAAAATCACATTGAAGGATTTTTAATGAATTAATTGGTAAATTCCTCGGTAAAATAAGTATTTGGTCAATAACAAAAGTTCATCTCAATACTTTGTTATATACCCTTTGTAGGCAATGACAGAGGTCAAATGTTTTCTGTAAGTCTTCACAAGGTTTCCACACACTGTTGCTGGTATTTTGGCCCATTCCTCCATGCAGATCTCCTCTAGAGCAGTGATGTTTTGGGGCTGTTGCTGGGCAACACAGACTTTCAACTCCCCCCAAAGATTTTCTGTGGGTTGAGATCTGGAGACTGACTAGGCCACTCCAGGACCTTGAAATGATTCTTACGAAGCCACTCCTTCGTTGCCCGGGTGGTGGATTTGGGATCATTGTCATGCTGAAAGACCCAGCCACGTTTCATCTTCAATGCCCTTGCTGGTGGAAGGAGGTTTTCACTCAAAATCTCACGATACATGGCCCCATTCATTCTTTCCTTTACACGGATCAGTCGTCCTGGTCCCTTTGCAGAAAAACAGCCCCAAAGTATGATGTTTCCTCCCCCATGCTTCATAGTAGGTATGGTGTTCTTTCTCCTCCAAACACGACAAGTTGAGTTTTTACAATAAAGTTCTATTTTGGTTTCATCTGACCATATGACATTCTCCCAATCCTCTTCTGGATCATCCAAATGCTCTCTAGCAAACTTCAGACGGGCCTGGACGTGTACTGGCTTAAGCAGGGGGACACGTCTAGCACTGCAGGATTTGAGTCCCTGGCGGCGTAGTGTGTTTCTGATGTAGCCTTTGTTACTTTGGTCCCAGCTCTCTGCAGGTCATTCAATTGGTCCCCCCATGTGGTTCTGGGATTTTTGCTCACCGTTCTCGTGATAATTTTGACCCCACGGAGTGGGGGTCTCTTGCATGGAGCCCCAGATCGAGGGAGGTTATCAGTGGTCTTGTATGTTTTCCATTTTCTAATAATTACTCCCACAGTTGATTTCTTCACATCAAGCTGCTTACCTATTGCAGATTCAGTCTTCCCAGCCTGGTGCAGGTCTACAATTTTGTTTCTGGTGTCCTTTGACAGCTCTTTGGTCTTGGCCATAGTGGAGTTTGGAGTCTGACTGTTTGAGGTTGTGGACAGGTGTCTTTTATACTGATAACGAGTTCAAACAGGTGCCATTAATACAGGTAACGAGTGGAGGACAGAGGAGCCTCTTAAAGAAGAAGTTACAGGTCTGTGAGAGCCAGAAATCTTGCTTGTTTGTAGGTGACCAAATACTTAAATACTGAGGAATTTACCAATTAATTCATTAAAAATCCTTCAATGTGATTTTCTGGATTTTTTTTTTCTCATTTTGTCTCTCATAGTTGAGGTATACCTATGATGAAAATTGGAGACCTCTCTCATCTTTTAAGTGGGAGAACTTGCACAATTGGTGGCTGACGAAATACTTTTTTGTCCCACTGTATTTGGACATATGGATATTTAGATTTAGATTTTTAGATTCCTTTATTAGTTTCACAATAGGGAAATTACAGGCATCCACATGAGTGGATGAGGCAACCACTGGTGCGGCGTCCAACCCTTTTCCAATTCACACACACATTCACACCTGGTACTGGGACATTCATGTAATACAACTAAACAATTAAAAATGAATTTGTCTTTTCAAATTTTCTGTAAAATGTAATTCTAAACAAATAGTGAGGAATAAATTAGGATGCCCTCCATCTTTTTTAGGACCCCCTCACATGCATTACCATTTAAAATGCCTAAAATAAATGTTAAAAAATGCAAATGAAAACAAAAACAATAGCTCAAGTAGGTTCATGTTGCCTACTTTTAATTATTTATCTTTTGTTCTTATTAAAGACAAAAATAAAAAGATGTTTTTCCCTTCTTTACGTGTTTCAACTGTTCACTGCAGCCTTCGTCAAAAGTGTCAGCTGATTGCTGCCAGGTGACATTTATCAGCTGACTTTCGTAGGCGGGGCCAGCCCAGCAGACCTGTCAGATCCACCGAGCCGGCCCCGCCTTCCGCCGCCCGATGGTGTCTGGAGAATGTGGTCCCAGGTGTGGGAAAGCATAAAGGCCCCCTCATCCTAGTTCATGCTGTCTTTTCCACATTCTCCAGAGACCAGTGGACGGCGGAAGGCGGGGCCGGCTCAGTGGATCTGACAGGTCTGCTGGGCTGGCCCCGCCTACGAAAGTCAGCTGATAAATGTCACCTGGCAGCAATCAGCTGACACTTCTGACGAAGGCTGCAGTGAACAGTTGAAACACGTAAAGAAGGGAAAAACATCTTTTTATTTTTGTCTTTAATAAGAACAAAAGATAAATAAAAAAAACAAAAACAAGGTTAGAAATAGATCTGTGATCATTTCTTAATAAAGAACTTTATGGTTAAAGGGGTGTCCAAATTTTTCCACTTGACTGTAGGCACCATGATTGATCAGTGGATGAGCACATACTCTGCTGATAAAGTAGCTGTCGGTGGGGACTTCAGTGTCGTCCCTCATGAATGGCAGGACAAATTCCCGACCCGCTTTCATTCTCATTCCTTCACACCACAATTCTTGATTTTTCAAGATCCCTTGATCTTACCGATGTTTGGTGCAAAATGAAACCCAATAAAATTCAATATACCTGGAGCAATAACGTTGATCTTTCTCAGCGATCTAGACTTGATTTTTGGTTAAAATCAAAAAAACGGTCAATTTGTCCAGCAACTGTGGTATTTGCCCTTCCCCCCTTACTGATGATTGTGCTATTTTGCTCTCTAGCTCTGCTAATAACAGCCAGTCAAAGTCAAGACAATGTCACTGGAAATTTAATAGCCTTTTAAAAATAATTATTTTTGTAGTAAAATAATGACCCTAATTAATGAAGTCAGATCTGTAGCTTTAACCCCAGTGAATAAATGGGAATGGTTTAAATATAATTGTTGATTAATCGGTATTCATGAAGGAAAGAAAATTGCAGCTTTAAAAAGACAAAAACAATTTGAAACCAATTCTAAAGTCAATTATTTTTGTAATTTACCACACCTGAATGAAGACAATAAATTGCAATTCCATCAGTTACAGCTAACTAACTAACTAACTAACTAACCTGCACTTATATAGCGCTTTTCTAGTCACAAAGACCACTCAAAGCGCTTTCACTAGTACTAACCCTCTATTCTAAGGGCCTATAGGAAACAGATATCTAGGGACAATTTAGAACAGCCAATTAACCTAACATGCATGTCTTTGGATTGTGGGAGGAAACCGGAGCCCCCGGAGTAAACCCACGCGGCACAGGGAGAACATGCAAACTCCACACAGAAAGGTTCCAACCCCTGCCAACCTGGGGATTCGAACCAGGAACCTTCTAGCTGTAAGGCAACAGTGCTAACCACTGCACCACCGTGCTGCCCAGCTAAAGCTTGATGAGTTTTACACTGAAAAGGCTAATGGTGTGGCGGTTTGGGGAAAACCCCCACAAACAGACTAAGGACAGACAGCTCGCTACTCCTGGTTTTTTCCGCTACACTACTGTGATAATGTCACCTTTCATGCATTGTGTTCAGGCGTCCTGTCCTTACTGTGACCTAGAGACTCAGAGCAATATGTAGATGTGCCTGTTAACCCCTTTGTTCTGCAGCTGGAGCAGAGTCTAGCAAATCTGCCTATTGTGATGTATGTCTCACAAATGCAAATATCTCATGCCTGTTCTGCAGTCCCTTTGATCAGACCTACTGCTGTGAATCTGCTTTGATGTATTGTTTGAGTTGAGTATAAATACTGCACAGGTTCTGTAACACTTCCTCTCTCTCTCACTCACACTTCAACCTCTGCTGCAGGACACAGACTTTGTGTCCTCCTCTCCTTCTCTGAGAGCCGTGGGCTCGCTCTCGGCGCGCATGCACGGCGCCGGGAGCGGAGCCCGTGACGGCAGTATGATATAATAAACTTCCTTAAAACCTCCAACAACGCCGCTTTATTTCATGCCGCCGCAAATGGAGCATTTATCCGTTCAGGGCTAGATGGACTGAAGAAGGTGAGAAGAACTCCTCATACTTTTTCAATTTGGAAAAAAGAAGGCAGGGCAATAACACGATAAATAAACTCTAATTTCACACTTCAATAGTAGAAGACCAGGGTGTGATTCATAACCAAATCACTAATTTCTACAGTTCTCTTCATAGAGCCAGTTTTTCAGAAAATGATTCTGAAGTTTTTTTAGACTAGTTAAAGATCAGACTCCATAAATTGGTGCAAACTTGTTCACAAAAATGTGAACTTTTAATGATTCATGACACTGATATTAGCTCAATTGGCAATATTGCAGAAAATAAAAGAGGTTAAATATCTAGGTCTGTCAATGACAAGGTCTCTTGTGACAGGGAAAACCTGAACATCACTCCTCGGCTGAATGCAGTCCAGAGATCCATAAACCACTGGCTAAGATGAGACCTGTCTCTACTGGACTGCATTCTCCTTTCTAAACAGAGGGTCTGTCTAGACTTCTTTATCCCTGTCACTCTTTGTATCTAACAAATACCAAATACATAAAGATGACTATTATCTTTAAATTCATTTGGAAAAATAAAACTTTATTTGCGCAAGTCTCAGTTGATCAAGGATTATAAAAATGGGGATTTGAAAGCTATGGACTTTGAATCTGTAATTGCTGCCTTCAGAATGAAATGGATTAAATAACAGTTTTAAGAAGGTTGGGAGAGGGTTGAATTTTTGCTTAAATGTGACTATGAGGTGCCAAAAATTCCCTTAAAACTATCCAACTTCCCCAAACCAGTATTAGAGTATGGGAAAATGATATTGACTCAATTTTTTTTTCCACATAATTAATTGTTATGCAATAACAGGTTCATGACTTTTAACAGGAGATCAATCTTTGAACCTGAGTGGTATAATGATAGTGTTCTTTTTATTTGTGATTTACTGGATTCTGCAGGGGACTGCTTGTCTTTTTACTATCTTGCACAAAAATTATTTTTTTCTCCCTCAAGAAAGATGTATAGCAGGGGTGTCAAACTCATTCCATGGAGGGCCAAGACCCTGCAGGTTTTACCTCCACCCAGTGCCTTCAACAGGTGATTTCACTGAATGTCTTCCCACTGATTGCTGATCAGTGAAAACACCTGCTGAAGATACTGGGTGGAAGTAAAACATGCAGGGTCTTGGCCCTCCATGGAATGAGTGTGACACCTCTGATGTATCTCACAAAAGTGAGTGCACCCCTCACATTTTTGTAAATATTTTATTATATCTTTTCATGGGACAACACTGAAGATATGACACTTTGATCCAATGTAAAGTAGCCGGTGTACAGCTTGTATAACAGTGTAAATTTGCTGTCCCCTCAAAATAACTCAACACACAGCCATTAATGTCTAAACCACTGGCAACAAAAGTGAGTACACCCCAAAGTGAAAATGTCCAAATTGTGCCCAATTACCCATTTTCCCTCCCCAGTGTCATGTGACTCGTTTGTGTTACATGGTCTCAGGTGTGAATGGGGAGCAGGTGCGTTAAATTTGCTGTTATCGCTCTCAAAGTCTCTCATACTGGTTACTGGAAGTTCAACATGGCACCTCATGGCAAAGAACTCTGTGAGGATCTTAAAGAAAGAATTGTTGCTCTACATAAAGATGGCCAAGGCCATAAGACGATTGCCAACACCCTGAAACTGAGCTGCAGCACAGTGGCCAAGACCATATAGCGGTTTAACAGGACAGGTTCCACTCAGAACAGGCTTCGCCATGGTCGACCAAAGAAGTTGACTGCATGTGCTCAGCATCATATCCAGAGGTTGTCTTTTGAAAATAGACGTATGAGTGCTGCCAGCATTGCTGCAGAGGTTGAAGGGGTGGGGGGGGGGGGGGGACAGCCTGTCCATGTTCAGACCATATGCCGCCCACTGCATCAAATTGGTCTGCATGGCTGTCATCCCAGAAGGAATACCCTTTTAAAGATGATGCACAAGAAAGTCCGCAGTTTGCTGAAGACAGACAGACTAAGGGCATAGATTAATGGAACCATGTCCTGTGGTCTGATGAGACCAAGATAAACTTATTTGATTCAGATGGTGTCAAGCGTGTGTGGAGGCAACCAGGTGAGGAGTACAAAGACAAGTGTGTCTTGCCTACAGTCAAGCATGGTGGTGGGAATGTCATGGTTTGGGGCTGCATGAGTGCTGCCAGCACTGAGGAGCTACAGTTCATTGAGGGAACCATGAATGCCAGCATGTACTGTGACCTACTGAAGCAGAACATGATCCCCTACCCTTGGAAACTGGGCTGCAGGGCAGTATTCCAACATGATAACAACCCCAAACACCTCCAAGATGACCACTGCCTTGCTAAGGAAACTGAAGATAAATGTGATGGACTGGCCGAGCATGTCTCCAGACCTAAACCCTATTGAGCATCTGTGGGGTGACCTCAAACGGAAGGTGGAGGAGCGCAAGGTCTCTAACATCCACCAGCTCTGTGATGTCATCATGGAGGAGTGGAAGAGGATTCCAGTGGCAACCTGTGAAGCTCTAGTGAACTCCATGCCCAAGAGAGTTGAGGCAGTGCTGGAAAATAATGGTGGACACACAAAATATTGACACTTTGCGCACAATTTGGATATTTTCACTTAAGGGTGTACTCACTTTTGTTGCCAGCAGTTTAGACATTAATGGCTGTGTGTTGAGTTATTTTGAGGGGACAGCAGATTTACACTGTTATACAAGCTGCACACTGACTACTTTTTATCAAAGTGTCAAATCTTCAATGTTGTCCCATGAAAAGACATAATAATATATTTACTAAAATGTGAGGGGTGTACTCACTTTTGTGAGATACTCTATGAGAAAATATGCAAAGCTGTTCCTTCTCCCTTACTGCAGCTGATCAAAAACGGTTTAATTTTCTCTCAGGTTACACCTTCTCTTATCTCCCTGACAATCAATCATATTAACTTGATAAGAAGTGTGGCAATAAATTGGTTAGTCTTGTCTTTAAACAAAAGGTTTATGGGGACTTAAATGTCTGTTATGTGACAGCATTAATTCTTCCCTAAAAAAGAAATCATTCACCTCATATCTTTTATTCCATTCCTCCTTAAGTAAAAGAAACCCATTTTAAAATAATATCTGCCATCTAGCCTGTGAGTAATTTTATGTCCAGAGTTGACCCTTGTTGCTTCTGTTCTTCTGAATGTGAAACTATTGAGCATCTCTGTAAAATGTCTTCTTGTTTGTCATTTTTGGTCCATTATTCATGCATGGCTGTCTTTAAAAATTAGTAATATCTCTATCTTCAGTGGTTCTGATATTATCTACTTCATGGACAGTTTGGACAGAAATATCTCTGATACTGTCAATCTTATTATTTTATGCAAATACCACAATCATTGCCCCAAGTGAAATGGTGCTCCTTATGGCTGTGTTGTTAGACATGTATATGTTGGACACTGCATATGTGATTTAACCTCACGATGAAGGAGAGCCACAGAGCTGCAGTCCCCTGCGGTGCGGAGCCGCAGAGCCTGGACCCCCTGCGGAGGACAGGGGACAGAAGACTTCCTGACCGCTGAGGCTCGAGAGGAGAGAAGGGGGAGTGATGTAAATAAAAAGTTAATGAATGCGAATAAAGGGATTTTGGTAGAGATGTGTGATTTCCCCTGCGAGGGAAATGGTTTGATGTGAGAATGTTTAAAAGGGAGAACTTTGGTGTGTTCACCCTCTTTGTTCGCTGCTCAGGGATGAGAGCAGACAGTGGGATGATTACTTGAAATAAACTGGAATTAAATGCAATTCGGTTTCGTTATTCAAGTCTCCCCACATTGGTGACTGACGACGTTGAGAATGAACGAAGAAGTTCTCAGGGCCCCGGACTCACAGCGCTCAGAGCTGGCGAGCGCAGTGGCCGTTAAGCTGCCTGATTTCTGGCAGGATAACCCACGGTCGTGATTTCTTCAAGCAGAGTTGCAGTTCGCGCTCGCAGGAGTAACGGTGGATGACACTAAGTTCCACCATGTCATCGCTAAACTGGACAACAGCACAGCTCGGTGCGTGCAGAGCTTGGTGGAGCAGCCACCCGCGACCGACAGGTACGGCAAGCTGAAATCCACCCTCATCAAGTTTTTCACCCCCTCGGCCGAAGTGAGGGCCAGGAGGATCCTGTCTTTGCTAGACCAAGGAGGACACAGGCCGAGCGCCCTGATGGAGGAGATGATACAGCTGAGAGGGTTGGACAACGATGATTTCATTTTTCAGTTCATCTTCCTCTCCAACCTCCCGACGCATGCGAGAAGCACGCTGGCCGGCAAAAAGTGTCACACCCTGGAGGAGTTCCGGGAGCTGGCCCAGGAAGCAGATGGGATCCTGGACGCCTGCGGCGGGCAAGCAACCACAGCGGCGACCCGAGACAGCGGGGAGCCAGAGGCGGCAGACCCAGACTGGCCGACGACGGCAGCAGCGCGGCCGCGACGAGGTGGAGCCAATGGTCCGGCGGCAGAGTCACGGACACGACACAGCGGAGAAGATCTCTGCTTTTACCATCGGCGGTTCGCAGAGAAGGCACGCAGGTGTGTGCCGCCCTGCAACTTCAGGAGTTCGGGAAACGGCAAGACCGGGGGTCGCTAGCAGCTTCGACCCTCGGAGAACGCAGCAAGCTGCTCTACATCACGGATGCGCGCTCCGGACGAGAGTTCCTCATCGACACCGGAGCACAAGTGAGCTTCATCACCCCAACATACGCGGACCGGGTGGCTGGACCCCACGGTAGCAGAGCTACGGCGGCAAATGGCTCGAACATCAACACCTACGGGAGAAGGACCTTGCCTTTGTGCTTACATGGCCGCACATATGAATGGACTTTTGTAATAGCGGCGGTGAGTTTCAACATGTTGGGCACGGATTTTTTGTGTTCACACAATCTGTTAGTTGATCTTGCTAATAGACGGCTGGTAAATGCACTCTCTTTTTACTCTCTCCCCTGTTCAGCTCGAGTGTCCCCGCCACCAGTACAGACCCACGTCGCTACAGCAGGTGGTAAGTTTCACACACTCCTCACCCAATTTCCAGCCCTCACTGTGCCCACTTTTTCAGCGACGGTCGCGAAGCACGGGGTGAAACACTTTATCCCCACATCTGGTCCTCCTGTGTTTGCAAAAGCTCGGCGCTTGGATGCAGTTAAGCTCGCCATTGCGCGCAAGGAGTTCGCCAGCCTGGAGAGGCTAGGCATCGTTCGTAGGTCGAAGAGCCCGTGGGCTTCGCCGCTGCACATGGTACCGAAAGCCGATGGCTCCTGGAGACCGTGCGGGGATTACCGCAGGCTAAACAACGCTACGGCGCACGATCATTATCCCATCCCGCACATTCAGGATTTTTCGGTGCACCTGGCGGGGGCGCGCATTTTTTCAAAGATTGATCTGGTTCGCGGCTATCACCAAGTCCCAGTCCAACCGGAGGACATTCCTAAAACAGCGGTAATAACCCCGTTCGGACTTTTCGAATTTTTACGCATGCCGTTTGGTCTCAAAGGGGCGGCGCAAACATTTCAGCGGATGATGGATGCCGTGTTACGCGATCTCCCTTTCGTGTTTGTGTACCTCGACGACATTTTGGTCGCGAGTACTTCAGAGGACGAACACGAAACGCACCTCACAGCAGTTTTTAGGAGGCTGGGAGAGCACGGCTTAATAGTTAACCCAGCCAAGTGCCAGTTCGGCGTCGAGTGGATCGATTTTTTGGGTCACCGCGTCTCCCCGGAGGGAGCGGTTCCGTTACCAGATAAAGTACGCACGGTAGCGGATTTTCCCCGTCCACAAACGGTCAAATCACTACAGGAATTCTTGGGGATGGTGAATTTTTATAACCGATTCCTGCCCCACGCAGCTCAAATCATGCAACCGTTATATGCCGCGCTCAAAAAACAAAAACCGGCCCAGGCGGTCGAATGGTCCCCGGAGCGGGAGCGCGCGTTCACAGAGGTTAAAAAAGCCTTGGCTGACGCTGCGCTCCTGGCCCACCCAGACCCTGCAGCACGTATCACGCTGACGACAGACGCTTCAGATTTAGCCATAGGGGCCGTTATTGAGCAACAGGTAGCCGGAGTTTGGCAGCCTTTGGCTTTCTTTAGCAAATCTTTAATCGCGGCTGAACGAAAATACAGCGCGTTCGACAGAGAACTGTTGGCGCTGCATTTGGCTATTCGTCATTTCCAGTTCTGGCTGGAAGGACGGTGCTTCACCGCTTATGTGGACCACAAGCCGCTCACATACGCCATGGCCAAAATTTCAGACCCGTGGTCCGGCAGGCAGCAGAGGCAGCTGGCCGCAATCTCGGAATTTACCACTGACATTAGGCACGTTGCGGGCAAATTCAATGTAGTGGCAGATTGTCTCTCGCGCGCGTTCACGACTCCAACACGCGCAGAGGCAGAACGGGCCACCGTGACCGCGCCGCAGGAGAGCGGCACGGTGGCGCGCGCAGCCCCGGTACACGTGGGTATAGATTACGCAGCCATGGCAGCGGACCAGGGGGCGGACGCAGACGTGCGCGCGCTCCAGTCTGGACCAACAGGGTTAAGGCTGGAGAGCAAGTCTTTACAAACCGGTATGCCCCCCCTGATCTGCGACATGTCGACGGGGCGCCCGCGTCCGGTGGTTCCGGCCACGTGGCGCCGCCGTGTTTTTGACTCGGTCCACTCACTGGCGCACCCGGGGGTGCGCGCGTCGGTGAAACTAGTGGTGGAAAAGTTTGTTTGGCCGTGCCTGCGCAAGCACGTGAAGGAATGGGCAAAAACCTGCATTTCCTGTCAACGGGCCAAAATTCACAAGCACACAAGAGCCCCGTTAGAACCGTTCCGCATTCCGGCCAGAAGGTTCGACCATGTGCACGTCGACCTTGTGGGCCCCCTACCGGCATCGCAGTGGTTCACGCATCTTTTGACAATGGTGGACCGCACCACACGTTGGCCGGAAGTGGTCCCACTTGCGACGACCACGGCCACGGAGGTGGCTCGCGTTTTTTTAACGGCTTGGGTGGCGCGCTTCGGGGTTCCGTCGGACATTACGTCCAATAGAGGACCGCAATTCATCTCTGAGCTGTGGTCAGCGATGGCCAACGGCTTAGGAGCCAAAATTCACCGCACTACGGCTTACCACCCTCAGGCTAATGGTTTATGTGAGCGTTTTCATAGGTCTTTGAAGGCAGCACTCAGAGCGTCGCTCACGGATGCAGATTGGGTAAATAAACTGCCATGGGTTTTATTAGGGTTGCGTTCTGCGCCTAAAGAGGACTTAGACACCTCCCCAGCGGAGCTCGTATTCGCACAAACTCTGAGGCTGCCAGGCGAGTTTTTACCAGAGCACCCAGAGCCCCCACCTCTCTCTGCTCTGGGACCATTAGTTGGCACGGGAGCAGACACGCTCCCGGGTCCGGTTCATCACGCTTTTCCACGAGTTTTCGTCCCCAAGGCTTTGAAAAATGCCGACTTCGTTTTTGTCAGGCGCGAAGCCCTAAAAGCAACGCTCAAACCACCTTACGAAGGGCCATTTCGAGTGCTGGAGGCAGGTGATAAGCAATTTGTGCTAGATTTTGGAGACAGAAAAGAGACAGTCAGTATTGACAGACTAAAACCTGCTTTTGTCATGAAGGACGTGTCTGTACCAGTCGCAGTGGCGCCTTGACGAGGCAGGCCCCCGCAAAGGGCAATTAATCACTCTCTTCCTCAGTCAACAGAGCCGAAGCAGAAAAGCGCCGCAGGCAAGGCGGGGCCAACTCACAGCAGATTTGGCAGACGGCTGAAGCCCAAGCGGCGCACAGACTGAATGTTGGTGTTGATTATTCAGTAGTGAGTAAGGTGTTATTAAATTTTAGGAAATAGTCTGTTCTTCATCATTTGGGGGGGGGTTATATGGGTGTGTTGTTAGACATGTATATGTTGGACACTGCATATGTGATTTAACCACGATGAAGGAGAGCCACAGAGCTGCAGTCCCCTGCGGTGCGGAGCCGCAGAGCCTGGACCCCCTGCGGAGAACAGGGGACAGAAGACTTCCCGACCGCTGAGGCTCGAGAGGAGAGAAGGGGGAGTGATGTAAATAAAAAGTTAATGAATGTGAATAAAGGGATTTTGGTAGAGATGTGTGATTTCCCCTGCGAGGGAAATGGTTTGATGTGAGAATGTTTAAAAGGGAGAACTTTGGTGTGTTCATCCTCTTTGTTCGCTGCTCAGGGATGAGAGCAGACAGTGGGATGATTACTTGAAATAAACTGGAATTAAATGCAATTCGGTTTCGTTATTCAAGTCTCCCCACACTCCTCCCTTTTTGATTGTTTTATGAATAATTTTACCTGCTTTTTCAAATCTCTGAAATCAGTAATAAATATGAAAATGAAAGACAAACATATCTTCTTGTATTAGGAACACCCTGCTCTTTTGATATGCCAGACCTGCCTTGCCCTTATGTGCTCTTCTTGTTTCTCTCATTTACTTTTTTCTCTCCAACATTGTTCTTAGGCTTTTATATCTATTGGAATTAGTTTTTTGTCTGTTTTCTTTGTATTGTTTGTTCCAGCCATCCAGTTCTGAATAGACCTCGGATGGTCAAATGCTCATTTGCTGTTTAAAATTGCACCCTGTATTGTTTGCATTCTTCAATTTAAAAAAAACAAAAAAAAAACAAGCCCCAGCCCCAGAATGCAGAAGAAGAAGCCCTCCCGGAAGTGACAACAGTTGTACTACCACCTAGTGGCAGTAGGTTTGGCTCCAAAACATTAGCTTTTGCATTAGCCATCATAATAATGCCGGCCCCTAAAGGCATATTTAATGCTGAGTAAAAAATGTTATTTTCATGTCAATCAGTCCTGACCCAGAAAAAACTCTGAGGGGGTGGATTTTCCTGTAAATTGATTTTACGTGGTCTAGTGAAGGATGCTAACAGGTGGCTAATATAGAAGTGGCCTGTGGAGCTGGCGCTTTGACTGACAGGCATGAATGACAGGCTGGTAGAGCAAGTAGGGAGACGCCGCATCCTGTCAACGTTTGTTTGGCATTGACGCTAGCGGTCAATTTTACAGTGACTTTCTGGCAACAATACAGCTGGTTCTGCAAGCGGTGTTGCTAACAGGCCATCCATGATCTCCCACTCACCCGGTGAGTGCAATTCTTCCTTTATTTTGCATATTATTATGGCTAACTAGCCAGTTAGGCTAACTGGCTATAAAGGTATATGTGGCATACTGAGCCTCTACACCATTGCTTGACCCTGATGACGCCCAGTTGGCCCTCATGTAATATGGTCAGGATGCAGCTTTTTAGCACCTCTGGAATCACAGTGCAGTTTCCCCTTGCCATGCAGATGTTGCTCCAGCTTGATAAAGAGTCCATGACTCTGTGGAAAGGTTACAGTTCCCCTGGTATGTTGGCCAGCCAGCCTTCATGAATGAAGGTGCGCAGCTGGGTCAGTGTCAGATCCTGTTCAGACGCTTGTTGGAGCTCTTGCAGGGAGACAGCGTTTTGGAGTGGCCCATGCAGCATGTGGACCAGTTCCCGGGGGTCTCGGTCGCCGTTCAGGGTGGGGTTAGGGGTGGCCCGGGACAGGAGGCCCACCACCGCATTTTCTCTGCCCGCTGTAAACTGGGTATTAAAGTTGTATGCTTGCAGTCTTTCGGTCCACCTGTAGATGCACAGGGGTTTGTGCCCTGACCCAGATGTTTCCAGTAGCGCTGTGAGGACACTGTGGTCTGTCCGCAGCATGAAGTATCATCCATATAGGTACATGTTCCAGTGTTTGCATGCCCACATGCATGCCAGCCCCTCCCTCTCCCCCACTGAGTACTTCTGCCTGGCTGAAGTGAGCGACCTCGAGGCGAACGCCACTGTGCACTTGGTTCCTCCTTGCAGTTGTGACAGAATGGCTCCTACTGCTGTGTTGGAAGCATCACACGTCATGAATGTGGGCTTTGTGGGTCGAAGTGGGTAAGTACTGGTGAGGAGGTGAGCTGCGTCTTCAACTCGTTGACAGTGGCGGAGCATACTGGGGTCCATACCCAGGGTGCATCCTGCTTCAGGAGGGGGTTCAGTGGTTCTATTACCTCTGACTACCGGAGAATAAACCGCCCATAAAAGTTGACCCTGCCCAAGAAGGATGAGAGCTGTGTGCGACATGATGGCTCAGGTAGCTGCAGTATCACCTCAACATTCGAGTGCAGGGAACTCAGGCCCTCGGCAGACAGGCGGAAACCCACGAATTTGATGTTTTTTGCTCCAAAGATACACTTCTCCCCGTTGAGTATGAGGCTGTGTTTTGCTAGCACCTCCATAACCTTATTAAGGCGGGCATCGTGGGAGTCCAGTGTTGCGCCGCGCACCACGATCTCATCCAAGTACACCACCACCCTTGTGAGACCGGCGAAGATGGTAGCCATGAACCTTTGAAAGCAGCTCAGAGCCAAATTAAAGCCGAAGGGCATGCGGGTGTACCTGAATACTCCTATGTGGGTGATGAAAGCTGTTAAGTTGCAGCTGTCCGGCTGAAGGGGAACCTGTAGGTAGCCTTGGTGGAGGTACAGTCTGGAAAAAACCTATGAACCATGGAATGCTGCCGTCAGCTCCTCCGTTGTGGCCAGGGGATATTTGTCGGGGAATCACCACCTTATTCACCATTCTGAGGTTGATACACGATAGTAGGCTGCCCGTCTTCTTCTTTTCCAACGCCAAGTTTGAGATCCAGGAAGATGCGTTTACCCACCTGATGATGCCGGCATCCAACTGCTTCTGCAGCTCTTTTGTGACATCGTCCTGTGGTGCAAGGGGCAGCCAGCACAGATGCTGAATTTTCAGGGGCACCGTCAGGTCAGTGAGCAGTCGGTGGTTGAAAGAGGTGAGGCATCCCAGCCCTGTGAAAAGCATTGGCCAATGGTGTTGCCAGGATGAGGCGACTGACAGCACAGTGGCGCCCATTGGGTCACTGATGGAGAAATCCAGCTCGCTGATCAGGTCCGTGCCTAGCAGATCAGCCCCCTGGTGAATCACTTGGAAGGTGAACAATGGAACAGCCATAGAGCCGTATTGCACAGAAAAAGCTGACTGTCCCTATCATACCAATTCTGGTGTGGCCGTAGCCGAACAGGTCCTCTGCATCAACTGCGATGGTTTTCCACCGGAACAGCTTCCTGACCATATACACACTCAGAAAGGGCCTTGAGGCCACCGTACCCAGCAGCAGTGGCACGCTGACACCGTCTAGCTCCACCACGCACCACCTGAATGGCCAGTTTTGGTGCCCATTGAGTGAACAGTGGCTAAGCCTGGTGAGTGGGCCATTGAGTCAATGAAGGTTGAGTAACAGACCCTGGCAAAATGGTTTAGCTTCCTGCAGCGGTGGCATTTCACCACTCTAGCTCGACAGGTGGGTGATTGAGTCTGATGTCTCGATGAACCACAGCCATTGCAGTGCAAGCATTCACCTGCATTGTTCCATTTCCCACTCTTCTTTCAATTGTAGCGGGTAGATGTGCGGCCAGAGTGCTGAGTGGAGGTGGTGATGGCCTGTGCTCGTGGTACCGGATGAGGAGCTTGTTGGTTAGGTGGCACTAGTTGTTCTAACAGCCGGTTGGTCATCTATTTGGGACACCATCCTCATAACCCCATCTAGTGTCAGGTCATCCCCTGCCCGTAACATCTGCTCCCATAGCAGCAGTTGATGATTTTGTTCACCGGTGTGAGGACCCTGGTAAAAAATAAATATACTAAATGTATTTAATTTAGGTATATTTTAGTGTATTTTAATATATTTTTGTAAAGTAAATTTTAAGTGCGCTATTTTGGAACAACTTTTTTTGTATTCAATACATTTTAGTTAAATTGAAATTGAAATAAAGTTCAACTTTAAGTATGCTTAATGTATTTTTATGTACTAAAGTGGAACAATTTTAAGTACACTTAATGCATTTTTAATATATTATGATCTGTGACGATTTACTCATTCACTAATACACTATGATTACACTACTTTCATATTTTAAGTGCATTTATTGTGTATTAGCAATAGTCTTATAATTGATTTATAGTTTATTTAAAACCTATTTAAAATGACTGCAATACATAGAAATGTCATTTAAAATACTCTTTAAATATACAATGTTTCTATTGTAAATACACTTTTCGTATAATGAAAATACTTCCAAGTATACACTTAACAAATATATTTTATTTGTATTTCAAAACAAACCAAAAATACATTCAATTACAATGTAGTGCAAAAATTGTAACTAAAGGTTTCGAACCTCGAGAAGTGAATTATGCAAAAAGTAGAATAATCTCAAATGAGTTAGTGCTGTCACTTCACACGACTCTGGTCTGAAGTGTCCCCTTAACGTCATTGTCTGCAAGTTGAAATAAATTTAATAGAATGCATATTACTGACCCCTTGGACCGACATTTTGATGTAAAGAAATTAATTTCATTTTTTTTTTCAAAGTTCTTCCCTTTGCTGATTTCAGCCTCAAATCCATAGGCAAAAATTCAATATTTCTCTCCCACACACCTAATTTTCCAAACTTGTAGACAATAACATCAAGCATATCCTCAGAGTGAGCAGCATCTGAAAAGAGCAGCCCTCTCGGAGCTTAGAAGCACATTAAGAACTGCTAGACAAGAGATAAACTGAACACATTCATCACCACTTTTTGTCAAAACTTATGTGGTGTTGCTTGGTACCTGGTATTATGAAAACAAATGTACAAATAACAAAACTTTTTTTTTTTACCCTTTTTGGCAAACAGCCCTTAACAATGGGTAGAAAAAGAAACAATCAGACCTTACACGAAACATTTATGGCCTCTTATGTGAAAAATGTTCATTGTTGCACTTCCTGCATAGTGCAGCTCGCGCCTCAGACACTGTGGTTCCGGGAAACTCCTCAATCACCGCGTCTGCAAAAGAAAACTTACTTAATACAGATTTTAAGTATATCTATAAACCACGTTTTTGTACTGCTATGTACTAAAATGTATAAGGAGATTGTTTCAAATGACAAATCACCTAAGACAAGGAAAGAATTAGTTTTATTCACTCTACATGCTCTATAGTTTAAAGGTATGTCTGGTTACACAGTTGAAATGACCTGTAATGGCCAGCACCTTGGCTACATCAAGCTGGCCTTTGGTCATATCTACTCTTCCATTTCTCCCGGTTAGTGTGGAATTTGACAGAGTGTCCTTTGAAAAAATCAGAACGGCCAGTTCTGGTGTGAAAACAGTCATCCTTGTGCGGTTTAAACGTAGGAAAGACCTTTTGGAAACGGCCACCGACTTCCCAGGTAAGAAGTGCTGTACAGATAAAGATAATAAAAGTGACATTGTGTGTTACACATTTTTGATTCAAACACATCAATTTGAAGCAAACATATTGTATACAATTTGATATGAAATGAAACTTACCATCTCCCCTTCACTCTCTGATGAAGACATTGCCGATGACATAGAAATTGACATTGAATTGTCTGAGACATGTGTCATTGAAGCATTAACTTTTGCAATGCAATCCTTCATCAATTTCAATGTCTCTGGGAGTTCTTCAAAAGCAGAATAAAGAAGGTAACAGCAGGATTACATAAGCCACATTTACAAATAAAAATACAAATATATTTCCATAAGAGCCTTTATACATACCACGAAGACAGTCAATTATTTCAGCCATAGTTGGCACAGCATGTTGAACCTCAATCAAAGACTACAAACAGAGAAAACATTTTTAAATAATTCTAATTAAGTCCACCAAATTATAAGTACTTACCTCTGAATTGGCATCTTCAATGTCTTCAGCCTAGAAATTGACACATTAGTCATGATAGAATTTAATGTAAATACCAAGTCAGACATGGTTTTACAAAACTTACAATGTGCAAAGGGCAAGGACTGCCGATGTCAGTTTCATCACCACTATGATCAGGTGAAATCTGCTGTATGCGTCTTTTCTTTAAGAAAATAAAAATCTCATATAAATATATACAAAATGATGACTGGGATTCTTTACAGTCAAAAACACCAAGCCAACCTTGCGAATAGGGGTCTGACAATCATCTGAGCTGCTGAAAAGCTCTTCAGATGCCTCCAGCAAACGCTTTTGTGAGAGTCTGTCTTTTAGGTTTGCAAGTACTTTGTCCCTTGCGTCTTGTTGGACAGGTTTTCTTGACTTTTTCTTTGCCTAGAAAAATAAAGTACAACAGTGGTCAGCATTTAAAGGGGAATTCCAGTCATTTTTTCTCATCTGTATCTTTGCAAGGAAAGCTACCGAGAAAACCCCGAGAAAAAACATGCCAGTAACAAGTAGTTTGGGTCAGGCACAGATTTTCCTTATAGTGGCTCAAACGGGGAAACATTATAACGTTATTTTACCCTCTTAACTAGTCTAAAAAAAATGTTTAATTGAATGGCCGTGGTGGCCGGGCCCTACAAATTTCACACAGTTCACGATGACAGCAGTAGCAAGTACAGAGTTGCATAAAAGTTGAACTTTATAAGCCAGCGAACATACCTCTGTTCTCTTCCGGATTCCAGTTCGGAATCATTTTTCATTTGAATCTGTCACACTGTACTCTCACAAGCTATTTATATTTTTATTTTTTATAATATCTTATTTCACAGTTTAATTTTTATCAGTGGCTTATTTTTTAGGTTGCTACATCAGTGACACTTCACTGCAGGCGTTTATTTAATTGTTTCTAAAGTAAGGATTGTGAGACCATTACCATCATATTCATTTATCTCTCAGCTGTTAAACTTCCACCATGTATTTCCCATAATACATAATATGATGTAGCAACCTCAAAATTAAGCCACTGATAAAAATAAAACTGTGAAATAAGATATTATCAAAATAAAAAAGAGCTTGTGAGAGTAGTCTGACATGCATTATGTTCATGCAAACGGGTGGCTCCCTCTGCTGTTCACTGTGTGTGATACCACAGGATACAAAATGACACATTGTGAGGGAGTCAGTCACGTGATTTTCCCAAACCAACACACTCGCTGACACAAGTCGGCTGAGGCATAGTTTTCTGCGCTGTGCGAGTTGTTTTTGGGTGGACAAAAAGCACACTTTGGATTATGGGACTGGATGATTTCGACGATTGATTTGTGTGGACTCGACTAGAAACCAGATGAGTACAGAGGTATGTTTTCTGGCTTATAAAGTTAAACTTTTATATACTAGCTACTGCTGTCATCGTGAACTGTGCTGACTTAGTAGGGCCCAGACACCCGGGTGATACAATTGAAAACATTTTTTAAGACTAGTTAAGAGGGTAAAAGAACGTTATAAGGTTTCCCGATTTGAGCCACTATGAGGAAAATCTGCGCCTGACCCAAACTACGTGTTACCAGCATGTTTTTTCTTGGGGTTTTGGCTTTAAGTAGCTTTCCTTGTAAAGACGCAGATGAGATGCCTGAAAAAAAATGACTGGAATTCCCTTTAAATTTATAACATCTATCACTGCCATACATGTGAACCTAGTATATTATGTATGTGTGGGGAGCATGAAAAGACGAGGCTGAATTCAGGTTTTAATCTTGCAATCACATCCCCAGCTATCTCTCAAGAACAGAAGAGAGAGAGCTGAGTCAAAACCTCCTCATTTATACATACAAGATCAAAGGGAGAATTACATATCACCGTCAAAACCCCTTATTGACAATAACTCTCCCCCCAAGTCCTTCAGTCCTCCGCCTGGCCCCCAGGAGGTCGGCAAGTCCTTTCAGCTACTTATCACCGTACCTCCGTCTTCCAGCTGTTATCCACAGGCGGTCCAGACATACTGTCCCATCCAAGACGTGAGGTCAAGCCACACATGTAATCCCAAGCATCCCATTGTGCTTAAACATATGTAGGTAAAAATACATGCGCTACATATGTAACATTAGTATGTTATTACTATGTGTGTAGTCAGTACAGTGCCTCCTCAGTGAGTTTAGGCTGCATTGGGAGTTACAGTTACAAATATTTGATTTGTTCAAAAACGTCACATTACTGCTCCATTACTATTACGTTTAATACATTTTTACAAATCCCTAGAGAACAGTTTTGTAAGAATGGCAAAACAGTATTCTACATTAGAGACTTACCTGGCTAGCACTTCCCTGTCCTTTGTGTGCAATGACTGGTGTGGCCCAAATGTCTTGTCCCAGTATAAACTGATTCTTTCTGTGAATCAAGTCTTTGAAAGAATCTGCAAACATTAATTATACACATACATTAATTACACATCTTATGTCTCTCTAATATACAAAATAATATTTTTCAGGGAACTTACCTCCAAAAAGTAAAACTTTAACTGCCTCCGTTTTGCTAGGCTCCTTCCTTGAAGGACATTTCAGTTCTAACCAATTTTCATCATCCAAATCTGGTCGTGATTTTATTTGAATAAAGTTTCCATTACTACCAACTATCAAAGATGTACTTTCAACCTTCACAACCTCATTGTGAAAGTAGAACAACGCAAATTTGTAAGCCATCGTCATTTGAGCAAATTGTTGTTTTTCGAATAAAAAGTAAAATGGCGGCGGCTACGTACTGTGCGCACAACCCACGTACGCATGTGCTCAAGCCCAAGGGTTCTCATTGGCTGTGGCGAAAATTCCTCAAGACCAGCTGTTTTCATTGGCTGTAGAGAGAACGATGAAGATGCACAGTTAAAGATACATTCTACATTTATTACTGAAGTGTCAAAGACCAATAACGTATTTGCTGTGGACCCCCTGTCACTAAAGCATAAATGTGTAATGTTACGTTGTCTTAACAAGTTCTTTGTTGTCCCCCCTCCAAACAATATTGAACGAGATTGAAGTATCTTAAAAATAAAATATTAATCTGTTTCAATTATACATTGTAATTATTTGTATATTTTTGAAAAATGCTTAGTGTTTTAAGCGTACCAAAAATATGTACTGATTAATACATTTTCATTTATGTTCATACATGCAATTAAAACTGTAAATACTCACTTATGTACTTTGAAATAAGTCAAAGAATAGTGTAATGTATTAAATGTATTGAAAGTATGCAACAAAATACAATTTTAGTTAAATATTACTTTAATATATTTATTGTATTATATAAAAATATATACTCAAAGTATGCATAAAATATACTTTAAATGTATAATGAAATAATTGAGTAGAAGTATATTTCCAATTAGACATATATATTTTATTTGAAATATATTTTTGGAAAAATATATTTCAGTATAGTGTATTAAAAAATACTTATTACAAAGTATGTTTTAAGTACAGTTACATAAATATATTTACGTTATACTTGAAAGCGATTCCTAGAAAGTACAAGTATATTCTAATATATTTAACTTGTATTTTTGAAAAAAAGAATATAGTAATAATACACTTCAATATATTTTTTTTTCACCAGGGGATTCCTACCTGCAGCTGAATACGACAAAAACTAAAGATATGATTATTGACTTTAGGAGGAAAACTCCCAGGTACAAAGTCACCGTACTAAAAGGCCAGACCACTGAATGTGTGCAATCTTACAAATATCTTGGGATGATCATTGATAGTAATTTAAACTTTGAAGAGAACTGTGAAAGGGTGTGCAAAAAGGGTCAGCAACATTTGCATTGCTTGAGAAAACTTCACGCTTCCAAGTTGACCGAACCATAATGACAATGTTTTATCGGGCTTTTATTGAATCTGTTTTATCCTTTTCTTTAGTGTCATGGTCTGGTCAGATAAAACTGAAACAGAGGAAATCCTTGGATCAGGTAGTTAGATGGTCCAGTCGTTTGCTTGGTGAGTCACAGCTGAGCCTGACATCCCTGTACACCAGACAAGTACAGAGGATGGCTACCTCCATTTTAAATGATGACTCCCACCCTTTGCACTGCAACTTTCAGCTTCTTCCCTCTAGACGGAGGTTTGTTGTCCCAAAATGTAAAACCCAGCGCTACAAAAACAGCTTTGTTCCTGCTGCTGTCAAAGAGTTAAACAAGATGTAACAATATATTGCACATAATTTAGTTATCTATTTATCAATTTTATTTAATATTAATTTATTTTTGTAGGGTTTTTATTTGGGTTTTAGACTTTTGAGTTTTTAATCTCTTTGATTTAGCTTTTAGCTAAATCAAAGAGAGGTCTTTTAGCTATGACCCTTCTCTCTTATCTCTCTGTCTTACTATGTCCTGATTGGTGGAGCCTTGAGTACTTTTCTCGTGTCTACAGTCAGCTTCATGTGTGCCTGTGTTTGTGTTCATGATGAATGTAATTGTGTTTTGTGAATATGTGTCTAAAAGGATGTCACCTGACTGCAATACAAATCTACCTATGGGTACAAATAAAGTAACCTGAACCTGTAGTCAGGTATTCGTAGTTTAGGTTTAGATTTGTGTTTTTATCATGACTGTTCTGTAACTCTTTTAGTAATCCCCAATCTTATTGTTGCATTTTTTATAGTACTATTTATTATAGAACTCTCTAATGGTTGGTTAGATGTGACTTTCAGTTTGTTTTCTTTTGTTGTCTATTGTGTCTGCACAACTCAGTGCATCAATGTACAAGTTGCTTTTTAAATTAATTTCCTCTTGAGGGATAAATAAAGTTGTTTGAAGTGAATTGTTTCTCACCATCGTGGCAGGCACCACTCCTTCCAGGTGGTCAAGGGTGGCATGTGCTAGCTAAGGCACAGAGCTCAGTCACGTACTAGCGGTCAGACTTGCCCTCATCCTGGCAGCGCCAGTAAAGTTCAACTCTTCATTTCAGGGGACTGCCTGCATCAGGGAAAAATTGGTCCATCATAGCAGCACAGTCTTCGTATGTGTTCACAGGGCTGAGAGAGAGTACTGTCCGCTTTCCCTTGCTACCGAGACAGTAGAATAGCATCTCCTTTAGCTTCTCATTACTAGCATCTTCTAAGTTGGTAGTGGTGATAAAAGTACAGAATAACCTGTGCCAGAGGGACCAGGGGATTGGTCGCTCACCTGGCAGAGAGAGGAACAATGGTGGTGCCATGTACGCTTCTGTCTTCAGGAAAAATGCTGTATTTTCCTCCAGAAGACCTGTTTTTCTCTTTGTCACCATTGTTATGTCTGGAAATGAAGCGTGGACAATGGGCATAAATTGCACTCTCCTTTATTCGACACATAACTGAAGTATATACAGAAGGGTGGTGCCATACGATGCCATGGCCAATTCGCCACGTGATGACGTCACTGCAAGCCACCACATCCAAACACCATAAGTCCCAGTGTCATGGACACTGGAGGCAAGGTGGGTAAAGTGTCTTGCCCAGGGATACAATGGCAGGATGGCTGAAGAGAGCAGGATTTGAACTGCCAACCCTCTGGTTATTGGACGACCCACTCAACCTCCCGAGCCACTGCCGCCCACATTTCCCTCATCCATTCTATTTTTGCTGAGCACCAAGCTGGATGGCAGGAAGTTCCATTTTTATATGGTCTCTGGCATGATCCGGCCAGGACTTGAAACCCGACCTCCCAGTTGTGGGGTTGATGCTCTACCTCTAGGTTGCCACTTCAGTGGCAGCCTAGTGGTGGTGGCCATTCTAAATCCAAGATGAAAAGTACTGGACCTGACACAAAGCCATGTAGAACTCCGTGACTGAGTTTAGTGTGAAGTTCCACATCATACCAAGTCATGACAAAAATATTCAACAATAGCAAACTGAAATTTCAAATGAGTGAATTTATTCTAGTGTCTGCAGTAACATGGAGATCAGTGATCAGTCGAAACGTGATGCTCGTATTGTTTATTAGACTTTTGCAGAGAGAGAACACAATAGCTGTTTCTGTGTCAGACTAAAGAAAGGATGCAAAACAGAGAAGAACAAAATTAACCAATCACAGCAGGGGTGGGTTCATGTATCTACCAATCAGCTGCAATACATCGGGGCATTTCTGGATCACTAACTACGATTTGACCCTCCAGACCCAGACAGACCACTACCACCTCCCCCACTTTCACCAGGTTTGTAGCACTCGGTGTCAAACAGACGAATTCCTGTGTAGTGACGTTTCAGGAAGTCTTCAAGGCGACTCGGGGCATCCTGACCGGACAGAGGATTCTGATGATTCTGGGTCAGCAGGTTGTTCAGGGCGTTCAGATCATTCTGGTTACCTAGGTTGTACACTCTGTTTTCATTGTTTCTTGCTATCACAGCATGACAGATAGGAAATTTAGCCTTTCTCCCTCCTGTATTCTTATAGCAGTGGGCGGCCCAGATGTAATCGGGGATGTTGACACGGTTCACACCATTCCTCGTCACCCAGTTATTTGATGAGGGAATCGCACCAACCAGAACATAGGTTGCCAAGCCTCGTGAAGCGGGGTCATTGCGGTTCTTCTCAGCAGTTAACCACTGGCCTTCATTCAGGGCCAAGTTCTGGGGGACGATGTTGGTCAGGGTGTTGGTGGCCTTACTGCTGTCACCTGTTAGGGACAGTGGAGAGAGAGACTAAAGGTTTAGAATTCTCCACAATCTAGGATGGTGTTTCAAGACATTTTAACTCAGAATGTGTCAGTACTGACAAAAGAGCACTACTCCTTTGCCCAGATAATCACCCACCTGACATGTGTCCCAAATCAAGATTAGTCTGGCCTTGTAGGGTAGAGACTGGTTGAAATTATACAATAGTTAGTTACAAGCAAGCAACTTGATCGGACAATAGGGATTTCAGGAGTTAGTATATTCCCAACTGTAACAAGGGAGCTCCCAAGAAAAGATACAAGGACTCCCTCAAGAATATCCAAGACATCCGTGGTATTGCCCATGATAACTGAACAGCTCTGGCATGCAATCAAGCTGCCTGGAGGTGCCTTATTCTACAGAATAGCTCTTCCTTTGAGAGTAAATGCAGAGCTAGCCTAGAGAAGAAAAGATTGAAAGGAAAAGCTCAACACCTCCAAACCTCCCCATCCAGTCCCGCACCTGCAGTCACTTGTGGCTGAGTTTGGCAATTTTGTATTGGACTAGCTAGCCACAAGTGAGCTTGCAAATAATGCTTGTGATGACCATCAATATTCAAAAATAAAGTTCTGTCAAAAATGTCAGCAAAAAATCTCTCAACTGACACTGTTATTGTTGCCAGACAATGGGATAGTATGTGGTCATGCAAACATACGTCCTTCTCACTACCCGCTGGGGGAGATGATGCTGTGATTGTGAGATGTTCTGAGACTGTTGCGCAATAATCCAAAATGGCAACTCCTGTCGACCGAGCATAAACAAACTTTTCCACAGGTAGCTTTTTTTTGTAATTAATCCATTAATTGACTGTCTGTTTCCATCTTTCTTTTTTCGTACGGAGCTGGATGAACTTGAGAATTTTGACAAGTATTATTACCACTGCTGTGACATGGAGCAGAAAAATGTATCTCCCATTCCTGTTTCCTTGTCTAAGCAACCCAGAGCAGCAGACTTGCCAAAAATAACACCTGGAAATTCACAGGGTGGCCCAGAGGTTAAGATAAGATAAGATAAGATAAGATAAGCCTTTATTAGTCCCACAATGGGGAAATTCCAGGATTGCAACAGCACAGGGATAGCAACACTCAGAGCAACAATCAGAAGACAAGAAAAAACAAGAGCAGCGAGTATACATATGTACATATTACTATAAATATAAATATAAATATATATATATATATATATAGATAGATAGATAGATAGATAGATAGATAGATAGATAGATAGATAGATAGATAGATAGATAGATAGACACACAGTGCGGAGCATTGTGGCTGGTGGATGTGCAGCAGAAAGTCTAAGCTCTCTCTCCGCGGATGCGGCGGGCCAGCTCGATGTCGTTGGGCATGATGGTGACCCTCTTGGCGTGGATGGGGCACAGGTTGGTGTCCACAAAGAGACCCACCAGGTAGGCCTCGCTGGTCTCCTGCAGAGCCATGACGGCGGAGCTCTGGAAGCGCAGGTCGGTCTTGAAGTCCTGAGCGATCTCCCTCACCAGGCGCTGGAAGGGTAGCTTACGGATGAGCAGCTCCGTGGATTTCTGGTAGCGACGGATCTCTCTCAGAGCCACGGTACCGGGCTTGTAACAGTGAGGCTTCTTCACTCCGCCGGTGGCCGGAGCGCTTTTTCCGAGCAGCCTTGGTGGCTAGCTGCTTCCTGGCGGGCTTTTTCCTCCAGTAGATTTATGGGCGGTCTGCTTGGTTCTTGCCATCGCTCTTTATTATTCTGTCTTATATTTCTTGCATGCCGCCTAAACTCCAGCCCGGCACCCACGTCGTTTTCGCTACAGTTCCTCGGTATGTCGAGTTTCTCCGTTAGCACCGGGTGGCGGTTGAGTGTTAGCTAGCTCTTCCCTGCTGTATCGTCTCCTGCTGTAAACAGTGGCTCCGTCCGCCAACTCGGGAGACCTTTGGGGCGATCTGTGTGTCCGTGATATATATATAGAGTGAAAGGTGTAGAAAGAAGAAGGAAGATAAAAAAAAAAAAAGGCAGTTGCAAAAGGCAGCCAACTCGTGTGGCGCCGCCGGTCCGGCGTAACCGGAACCGGAAAAAAAAAGAAAAGGTTAATGATATTCTTTCCTCTATTGAGAATAAACTTTACAGCATGGATGCTAGACTTGTGTTGGTAGAGGTGCTCTATAAAGAATTCCAGCATGTATGAGAGAGTTTGGAATTCAGCCAGGCAGAGCTCGTCTCTCTCTTAGAAGAAAATAAAAAGCCTGAAAAGGTCAGTAAGCACACTAACCCCACAACTTGACATCGTTGTAAAAGAAAACCAGAAAATAAAGGAAACAATTCTCAACTTACAATCACACAGCATAAGAGATAACCTAGTTTTCTCTGGAATTGCTGAAAAAAAAAAAAAAAAAAGACAATGAAAATCCAGAACAGCTGAGATGTGATTTCATGTCTATGCAGCTGAAAATGCCCTCCGATGTTGTGAAATGAATTACCTTTCACCAAGTCCACCGCACTGGACAGAAAAATCTTCAGAATAAACATCCCAGATCCATTGTTGCTAAATTTGAACATCTCAAGAAAAAAACTTCTGGTACAGAGGCAGGACATGGAGCATAAAGGCACAAATTATGGTCCAAACGATCAATTTCCACAGGAAAATATGAAAAGAAGACAGAAGCTTTTTCCCATTAGGAAACAAAAAAATCCAAGAAGGTAAATGAGCTATTATCTCTGCGGATAGATTGTTTATAGATGGCAAGCTGTTTATGGATGAAACCATAACTCCTTGGCTATTCTAGAGTCTAGTGTGTTTCCTTAGCTACATGGGAAAAATGAGAGCGATTACGTTCCGGTCTCTTATTTAATCCCTGTTTAATTCGTTAATGTTTGTCCAATGTTTTTTTCTTTTTTGTTGAGGTTGTTGTTTGTTTGTTTTTTGTCTGTTGGAGCTAATCCTGTTGATTTTGTCAGGTTGTTGTTGTTGTATGTTATCTGTATCTTCTCAGCATTTATTAACCTTCATGTCTGTTCCCTCTCACACATTAGATCTATAAGAAATAACTTGAAGTACATGCACCCCACTCACTTTTGCAAATGCAACAGACATCATGCGCGCACATCCAAGCACACACAGGTATATATTTTATGCATAACACACGTCTACACGCACGTGTACAGTGGTGTGAAAAAGTGTTTGCCCCTTCCTGATTTCTCTTTTTTGTATGTTTGTCATACTTAAATGTTTCAGATCATCAAACAAATTTAAATATTAAACAAATATAACACAAGTAAACACAAAATGCAGCTTTTAACTGAAGGTGTTTATGATTAAGGGAAAAAAAATCCAAAACTATGTGGCGTTGTGTGAAAAGGTGATTGCCCCCCTGTTAAAACAAATTAACTACGCTTTATCACATCTTTGAAAACTGAGTTCAATTTTCTAGCCATTTCTACAGCTTTTGGACTCCAGCGAACCACAGTGAGAGCCATTATCCACAAATGGCAAAGACATGGAACAGTGGTGAACCTTGCCAGGAGTGGCTGGCAGACCAAAATTATCCCAAGAGCGCAGTGACGACTCATCTAAGAGGTCACAAAAGACCCCACAACAACATCCAAAGAACTGCAGGCCTCACTTGCCTCAGTTACGGTCAGTGTTCATGACTCCACCAAAAGAAAGAGACTGTGTAAAAATGGCCTGCATGGCAGAGTTCCAAGACCAAAACCATTGCTGAGCAAAAAAAACATAAAGGCTTATCTCAGTTTTGCCAGAAACACCTTGATGATCCCCAAGACTTTTGAGAAAATACTCTGTGGAGTGACAAGACAAAAGTTGAACTTTTTGGAAGGTGTGTGTCCCATTACATCCGGCATAAAAGAAACAGCATTTCAGAAAAGGAACGTCATACCAACAGTAAAATATGGTGGTGGTAGTGTGATGGTCTGGGACTGTTTTGCTGCTTCAGGACCTGGAAGACTTGCTGTGGTAAATGGAACAATGAATTCTGCTGTCTACCAACAAATCCTATCTGCCACAGGTCTGTGGTGGACCACTCCCAGTTACACGGGGTGAGACTAGACATCCTGGCAGATAAACGCATCTGTCGCAAGGTCTGTGGTGGACTGTGCCAGTTGATGCATTGTAACATGCATTACACAAAGAGCAGAGATAAACAAACCTATCATCTGGTCAGTCACTGCAACAGATACTGGAGTCAGTTTGTCTTGGCTTGTCCTTGCCACTGATAACACCTTTATCTGCCAAGAATGTGCTGCTAGTCCAGCAAAAGCTAGCAGTACTCAAATACTTGGCAAGCAGTTTCATGAAATGGTCAATCAGAAAGCAACTCATACCGGCTCAGACGTTGCTCAGGCTTACAAGGTCCACGCTGATCTGTTCACACTCTGACAGACAGCAAAAAGTAAGCTAGGAGCAGGAAGATAAAAGAGGAAAACAGCAGCCTTGTGTGTAGCAGAATGGAATGTACACACTCTGATGGACAGAACAACATCACAGTGCCCAGAAAGACAGACCACCCTTGTGGCCCTGGAAATGAACAGGTACAATGTAGACATAGCTGCACTTAGTGAAACAAGATTGTCTGGATATGACAGCTTGGAAGACCATGGGTACATCTTCTTTTGGAGTGGGAGATCAACTCAAGAAAGGAGAGAAGCAGGAGTGGGCTTTGCAGTTAGACAGAAGATAGCAGCAATGCTTGATGAGGAACCGGTGCCAATCAATGACAGGATAATTACTATGAGACTCCCACTACAGCAGAAGATGTATGCCACACTCATCAGTGTATATGCCCCAACAATGACCAACACAGAGGAGGTGAAGGAAGAGGTCTACAGTGATTTACGTGAGACTATCAGGCGTGTACCATATGATGACAGGCTGATACTCAGAGATTTTAATGCCAGAGTTGGTTCGGACACTGAGAAATGAAAAGGAGTGCTAGGCAATCATGGAGTAGGCAAGTGCAATGCTAATGGAGAACTTTTACTTGCACTATGTTCAGAGTATAACCTTGTGATAACCAACACTCTATTTAAGCACAAGGACACACATAAGAAGACATGGATGTACCCAAGATCCAAGCACTGGCACTTATTAGACTACATCATAGTCAGGCAGAGAGACATAAGGGATGTATTGGACACCAGAGCAATGAGAGGTGTGGACTGTGGTACTGATCATGTTATGCTGAGATCTAGATTAAGGATTTGGAGACGAAAACAGCACTGCAGGATGGGTGTGAAGCCACCACGGCAGCTAAACACTAGTGCACTGAAAGGCCAAAAGAAGCAGAAAGAACTTACACAGGAAATGGATGAAAACTTGAAAGACTGGGATAGCAACAACTCAGAGAATGACAAAGAAGAGAAATGGGCAACACTAAAGGATATGGTGTATCAGACTGCGAATGATGTATTAGGCTACCCTGAGAGGAAACATCAAGATTGGTTTGATGAGCATTATGAATACCTGAAGAAACTACTAGAAGCGAGGAATACAGCTAGGCAGGAAAACCTACAGTGTAACACAAAGTCGAAGAAGAAGAAATACTCAGAGGCTCAGCGTGAGCTACAGAAGTACACCAGAGGGATGAAGTCCAACTGGTGGGATGAAAAAGCGGAGGGACTTCAAATTGCAGCAGACAGGAAGGACATGAAAACATTCTTCACAGGTTTGAGAGAAATCTACGGCCCTAAACCAAGAGGATTGATCCAACTATAGGCTATGGATGGTGAAACGGTTTTGCAGGAGAAAGACAAGATCCTGGACAGATTTGCAGACCACTTTGACCAACTACTAAACAACCCTGGAGATCTCACTGAAGAGGCTAAAGAAGCTCTAGAGCAGTGACCAGCTGTATCAAGTCTGGATGAACCATCAAATTTTGATGAACTAATGGCAGCTATCAGGACAATACAGAATGGTAAAGCTCCAGGAAGGGATGGAATTCCAGCAGAAGTGTGGAAATTTGGTGGTGTTCAGCTGACCAACTGCCTACACAAGCTCATCCAAGAGATATGGGATGCCCAGAAAGTACCTCAAGACTGGAAGGATGCAAGTATTGTGCCTTTGTTCAAGAAAGGTTCAGGAAAGATTGTGGAAATTACCGAGGTATATCACTGCTAGCCACTGTTGGTAAGATTCTCTCACATGTACTACTGAACAGACTCAATGAACACATCTCGCAGAATGTACTACCTGGAACCCAGTGCGGCTTTAGAAGTGGAAGAAGCACAATGGACATGATTTTCTGCTTGAAACGGGTTCAAGAAAAGTATATGGAACAGAACTAAATTTATGAATTTAGTTTTAAATTTATAAATTTAATTCATGACTAAATTTAATTACAAACAATTGATCAAAGGACCTACCAGGATGACCAAACAATCGAGAACACTTATTGACATGGTATTCGCTAATAAACCAGAACGAATAACCAGAACCTATAATCTTGTAACTGGTCTCTCAGATCATAACATGGCTCTTGCTGTCAGAAAACTCACTAAAAAGCGACTACAGTATTTTGGGGGAGTCGATATTGACAAATCAAATTTTATTATTCCCAAATCTAAAAATGAGGAGTTTGAACATCACTTAGAGAATCAAAATTGGGAGCAGCTCATGTCAATAAATGAAGTAGATGATTGCTGTAATTTTATAACTGCAACAATTACAAAGTCCATAGAAAAATTTACAAAGCAAATTAATAGCAGACAACAGAAGATTAACCTACCATGGTTAAATAATGAAATAAGAAAACTTATGAAGAGGCGAGACTATGCATTGAAAACATCATTAACCTCTAAACTACAAAATGATCACCTTGTGTACAAAAGTTTAAGAAATAAAGTGGTACAAGAGCTGCGAAAATCAAAAGTATCTTATTACAATAAACTGATAGATCATGCAAAGGGTAACAACAGTTCCCTATGGAGGCATTTAAATAACTTAACTAATAAAAAAAACAATCAGAAGGGGGTAAAGGAACTTAGAATCAATGGCAAGACCGTCAGTGACAAGGCTACTTTGGCAAATGAATTTAATTCATACTTTGTGGGCTCTGTGGAAGACTTAACAAAAATTTTTGTGCTGCCAAATGTGCTCAACAACACAAATTCCATACTTCCAACAGATTCTTTTCACATCGATGAGGTAAATGAGGAGTTAATTGCTGGTATTGTTAAAACACTGTCAAACTCAAAAACTAATGATATCTACAACATGAGCACTTCCTTTCTCAAAATGCACAGCAAAATATTAATCAAACCACTGACCCATCTCATTAATCTCTCCATTAGGTCTAGTACATTTCCATCTGGCTGGAAAAAAGCTGTCGTCATACCAGTTCATAAATCAGGCAGTAAAGACGATATATGCAATTACCGCCCAATCTCTATTTTACCAGTCCTGTCTAAGGTTCTTGAAAAAGTTGTAGCTACACAGCTGATTGAATATTTACAAGACAGTCAACTTCTTCATCCACATCAATTTGGTTTTAGACCAGGATACTCAACAGAAACAGCAAATTGTTGCCTTGTTGATAACGTCAAACAGTCCTTGGACAGGGGTAATGTGGTAGGAGCTGTTTTTCTAGATCTCAAAAAGGCTTTCGATACTGTAAACCACAGTTTGCTTTTATCCAAAATGGTATCTTTTAACTTCTCCCCAGATACATTAGAATGGTTTGCATCTTATCTCCAGAATAGAGAACAGTGTGTAAAAGTTCACCAGGATAAATCCTCACTTTTAAACAACCGCATGGGTATCCCACAAGGGTCCATTCTTGGTCCTTTACTTTTCAGCATTTTTATTAATGACTTGCCGTTACACTGCTCAGCTGCAACATGCCAACTTTATGCAGATGATGCAGTTATTTACACAGCTGCCAAGACTCCAGCACAGGCTGCAGATGTACTGTCTACAAGTATGGTTGATGTCCAAGAGTGGCTCCTCAAGAACCATCTATTGCTGAACCTTCAGAAAACAGTCTCAATGTGCTTTTCAATCAAAAAATGTAACCTGCAACGTTTTAAAGTTAATATACATGATCATGACATCAGTTTAGTTACAGAATTCAAATACCTTGGCATTGTACTAGATCCTCAATTCAAATTTAATCTTCATATAAAGAAAATTTCAAAAACAGTAAAAAAAAATCTGAACTGCTTTAAATTAATTAGATATTACATACCTTACGAAGCAGCTGTACTGTATATGCATTCTATGGTTTTTTCTCATATATCATACTGTTTGACAGTCTGGGCTCAAGCAGCCCCTTCCACAATAAGACATATAGGTTCATTATATAATCAAACCCTAAAAATCTTGGACCAAAAGCCCATTAGGTGGCATCACTGTAATGTTTTAAAAAAATACAACCTATTGAGTTTTGAGAGTTTCATTGACCTCTGTTTTCTGAAATTAACTTTCAAATGTTTCCATAAATCAGCACCCGAGCCACTTGCTGGTTTCGTCCAAAGACAGGACAGCAGCAGAGCCACCAGGAGTTCTGTTAACAATAACTGTAAAATATTCCACCGCAGAACCACATTTGGACAAACAGCTTTCTCTATAAAGGGCAGTCACATCTGGAACACAATGCCAAATGAAATCAAAATAATAACGGACTTTAAAACATTCACTAAAAAGGTTAAAAACTGGCTGAAAAATAAACAAGAATGTAGTCATGTATGAATTGATTGTCTGCAAGGTGAGAGTGAATGAAGGGAAGGAATGAATGTGTTTGTTTATAGTGAGTGACGAAGGGAGGGAGGCCTGAAATAGGCAAATGTGAGTCAGGTTGTTATATTGTGTATTTATAATATTTATAATATTTATAATTGTGTATTTATAATCTTTTTTGCATTGATGTATGTGGTTATTGTGTATTTTTTTTGTTTGCTTGATTCTCTTTTCTAAAGCCCATCCAGGGACAAGAGTTGGTTATATTTGTGTATTTATAATATTTATAATTGTGTATTTATAATCTTTTTTGCATTGATGTATGTGGTTATTGTGTATTTTTTTTTCCTTTACTCTTTTCTAAAGCCCATCCAGGGACAAGAGTTGCAAATTAGCTAATAGCTATACACTCTATGTGCAACACATCAGATTGATTGTCATTGATTAATTGTCTATGTTTATTGCACTGTCCCTGTCAAATAAACTAATCTATCTATCTAACATGCCGCTTTATGTAGTCTTCATAGACTTCAGTAAAGCCTTCAATACTGTTTTGGCAGGTACTGAAGAAATATGTCAGCCTGATCGAGGCACTCCATACAGGTATGCAAGCAAACGTTGCAATGAGTGCTTCAGTATCTAAAGACTTTTCAGCAAGCAACGGGGTGAAAGAAGGGTGTGTGCTGCTACACTCTTCTTGCTATATCTGGAAGCCATGCTTAAGGTGGCCTTCAAAGACACTTCAGAAGGAGCATACATTCAAACAAGGAAAGAAGCAGACTTGTTCAATGTGGCACAGTTTAAAGCCAAGAGTAAGACATCGATAAAGGTAGTAAAAGAAATGCTCTTTGCCGATGACAGTGCTCTAGTTGCACACAGTGTGGAAAATATGCAATCTTTAGTGGAGAAATTTGCAAGAGCAGCTAGCCAATTCAGCCTCCAAATCAATATCAAGAAGACAGAGTGCCTTTATCAACCACCAAAGTACCAATTATCAACATCACTACCAGAAGAGATCAGCATTGGTACAAACCACTAGTCAAGTGCAAGACTTTGAAGTATCTAGGGCAGGGGTCACCAACCTTTTTGAAACCAAGAGCTACTTCATGGGTATCGAGTCATGTGAAGGGCACCAGCTTGACACACTCCTCTAAAATAACAAATTGTAGTGTATATATATATACGTATATATATATATATATATATATATATATATATATATATATATATATATATATATATATATATATACACTACCGTTCAAAAGTTTGGGGTCACCCAGACAATTATTTTGTGTTTTCCATGAAAAGTCACACTTATTTACCGCCATGAGTTGTAAAATGAATAGAAAATATAGTCAAGACATTGACAAGGTTAGAAATAATGATTTATATTTGAAATAATAATTTTTTCCTTCAAACTTTGCTTTCGTCAAAGAATCCTCCATTTGCAGCAATTACAGCATTGCAGACCTTTGGCATTCTAGCTGTTAATTTGTTGAGGTAATCTGGAGAATTCTGACGCAATGAGCAAACACATTGTACCATTAGAACACTGGAGTGATAGTTGCTGGAAATGGGCCTCTAAACACCTATGTAGATATTGCACCACAAACCAGACATTTGCAGCTAGAATAGTCATTTACCACATTAGCAATGTATAGAGTGTATTTCTGATTAGTTTAAAGTTATCTTCATTGAAAAAAAAAAACAGTGCTTTTCTTTCAAAAATAAGGAAATTTCTAAGTGACCCCAAACTTTTGAACGGTAGTGTATATGTACTGTATAAAGCTCCTTTTGGCAAAGTAAATCTGATTGGCACAATAAGTGTAGCAGATTTCTGTTCTGCTCACCAGTCTTTCTCTGAGGACTGCAGTCACCAGTCGAAACATGTAAAGGTAAAAATCATCTTTTTGGTTCTTGTCTGAAAAAAGAAAAAAACAAAAAACTGATAACTGAAAAAGAAGACAAACTGAACCTAGCCTACTGTATGTCTTACCAATGACAAAACAATCTCTATAAGCCTGTATTAGTCCCACAATGGGGAAATTCCAGGATTACAGCAGCACAGGTGTAACGGACTCGAACTAGTCAGCTACATTAAAATAACAAAATAAAATAAATCTTGGCCGATGCAGAGAAGTAGACGTCAGGCAGGATCTCGATCAGTCAGTAGTCTGTTTATTTCTGAAACAGATTGGGGCAGACAATTTACACATGACACGGGAATGGGGACAAGTGCTGGCATTCCCCTTCCCAGGCTTCCAGCGTGTGAGAAACATAGCTTACAGCTACTTGGACTACATAACTTTAGATCGTATAGTTACAGTATACCACAAGCAAAGAAAAAGTTTAGCACCAAATACATGACAGCATTACATGACAGAGTTACATGACTGATCGTTTTTTCTATTTTTTACAACAGTACATTTAACATTTTAACATACCTGAAACAGATTTGAGCGCTTTGAGTGGTCTTTGTGACTAGAAAAGCGCTATATAAGTGCAGGTTAGTTAGTTAGTAGATTGGGGCAGACAATTTACACATGACACGGGAATGGGGACAAGTGCTGGCATTCCTACAGAACAATGGACTCGTTAGCGCCTACTTAACTAGCCATCAATCATCGTTATTTATGATGCTACTTTGAATATTTTACATCGGTATTGCAAACGAAAATGTAACAGAAAATCTTACAATCAAAATTAGTACAATAACTTAAAGAAAACTACAGTAAATCAATCACATTAATCAATTTCGTTCCCTGAGGAATTACACACAACTTACCCCTTCCCAGGCTTCCAGCGTGTGAGGAAGTTCCCAGATGTGTCACACTAATTATCGCCCCATCAGAAACACTTGACATATTTACAACACGGGCATTTTGGGAAGTTCATTACTGCAGGAACATATTTATTCTTAAGACTACTACACAGGGATAGGAGCACTCAGAGCAGTAGTTAATAAGATAAGACAATAAGAACTGGTTAGCCAAAAGCAGTAAATGAATATACATATGTACATAGATAGACACACAGTGCACGAGTATCGCAGCTAGATGGTATAAACGATTTTTCACTGTCCCCCATTCTACCTACGTTCACCCAGTATGTCACATGCCACACTAGAGACAATAAAACACTGGACTTATTCTATACAAACACTAAGGAGGTGTACACCTCATCACCACTCCCCCCACTCGGGAGATCGGATCACAACTTGGTTCATCTCCTGCCGGTGTACAAACCCCTAGTACACAGACAACCTCCGGTCATGCACACAGTGAAGTTATGGTCTGAGGAGGCAATGGACACTCTAAAGGACTGTTCTGAAACCACTGCCTGGGAGCAGCTCTGCGATCCACATGGTGAGGACATCGATGGCCTCACTCACACCATCACAGACTACATCAGCTTCTGTGTGGACAACACCGTACCCACCAAGACCATACGGTGTTGCTCGAACAACAAACCCTGGATCAACCCTGAGATAAAAACACTTCTGAGAGAGAAGAAGAGGATCTTCAGGTCGGGGAACAGGGAGATGCTGAAGTCCGTACAGAGGGAGCTGAGGAGGAAGATCAGAGAAGGCAAGGACAGCTTCAGGAAGAAGATGGAGGACAAGCTGAAACAGAGCGACATCGGCGGGGTCTGGAGAAGCCTTAAAACCATCTCTGGGCTCCAGAATACCTCCTCCCAGGTCACGGGGGGCAGGGAGTGGGTGAACAATCTGAACCTGTTTTTTAATAGGTTTGACCAACCCGACTGCACAACAACCACTGCTGCCTCTAAAGTCATCGAGACCTGCTGTCCACACCCCACTCCACCAACACCCCCCCACTCCCAGCACACAGCCCCCCAACCTGACCCTCACTAAGACCCAGGTGAGGACGGAGCTGAGGAAGATCAAGGCGAGGAAGGCCTCGGGACTGGACGGCATCAGCGCAAAGCTCCTCAAGTCCTGTGCAGATCAGCTATGTGGGATTGTGGAGTACATCTGCAACCTGAGCGTGAAGCTGGGAAGGGTACCACAGTTGTGGAAAACATCTTGTGTGGTACCTGTACCAAAGACTTCCCACCCCAAAGACCTGAACAGCTACAGATCAGTGGCCCTGACATCTCACATGATGAAGACCCTGGAGAGACTGCTCCTTGCTCACCTCCGCCCTCTGGTGGGACCAGCGATGGATCCACTCCAGTTCGCCTACCAGCATGGCATTGGGGTGGAGGATGCAGTGATCTTCCTCCTTCACCGTTCTCTGTCCCACCTGGAGAAGCCCGGGAATGCGGTGAGGATCATGTTCTTTGACTTCTGCAGTGCTTTCAACACCATCCAACCGATGATCCTGAAGGACAACCTGCTGTGTGCAGGGGTGGACCAGCACCTGTCATCATGGATCCTGGACTACCTCACTAACCGGCCACAGTTTGTAAGAATCCGGGATTGTGTGTCCGATACGATCATCAGCAGCACGGGGGCCCCCCAGGGAACGGTTTTGGCTCCCTTCCTGTTCACCCTTTATACTGCGGACTTCTCACACAACACAACACACTGCCATCTACAGAAGTTCTCTGACGACTCTGCGATTTCTCTTTTGGAGTGGTCTGCTGGGGCAACGGCATTACAGCAGCCGATAGGAAGAGACTGAACAAACTGATCAAGAAAGCTAGCTCTGTCCTGGGGCAACGTCTTGACCCAGTGGAGGAGATAGGAGAGAGAAGGATGGTGGCTAAACTGTCATCTCTGCTGGAGTCCGAGTCCCACCCTATGCAGGACATACTGAATGCACTGAGGAGCTCATTTAGCAGTAGACTACATCATCCTAGGTGCGCAACCGAGAGGTTTCGCAGGTCCTTCCTACCTACGGCTGTCAGACTGTACAACCTAAGCAGGGCTGCTCGCAGAGATAGCAAAAAAACTTGACGACCTAATAGTATTGAATGCAAAAGACGCAATAGACTTACACAAATGGTCCCCTCCAGTATACAACTAGGACAATATCAGTCACTACGGAGGGTGACAATATGTATGGGTACATATTCATACTATGTAGGATAACTAAGTAGACGGTTATGCTGTTTATTCCATCTAGCAACAATGCTCCGCACTGTGTATATATATTTATGTGTACGTATGTATATTCACTGCTCTTATTTTTCTTATCTTCTTAATTATTGCTCTGAGTGTTGCTATCCCTGAGCTGTTGCAATCCTGGAATTTCCCCATTGTGGGACTAATAAAGGCTTATCTTATCTTATCTTAAACATCATTACAGCTTGTTAAGTTATCCTGCAGAATGTGAATATGTACCCAGACAGCATATTTCGTATCTGAATCAACAGTGTTGTTGTCACCCTCAGTAATGATTGCTGTTGTCCTAGTTGTATAAAGGAGGGGACGATTTATTGTGCAAGGTTGTTATGTTTTGTACATTCAATACGATCTCTACGAGCAGCCCTGGTTTGGTTATAAAGTCTGACAGCCGTAGGTAGAAAGGACCTGCGGAACCTCTCCATCGTGCACCTAGGATGGCACAGCCTACCACTAAATGAGCTCCTCAGTGCGTTCAGCATGTCCTGCATGAGGTGAGACTCAGACTCCAGCAGAGATGACAGCTTAACCACCATCCTCCTATCTCCGCCACTAGGTTGAGGCGTTGTCCCAGAACAGAAACAGCTTTTTTGATCAGTCTGTTCAGTCTCTTCCTGTCGGCTGTTGTGATGACACAATCTCTATAAGATATCTAGCCTATGTCTTACCAGGCCATCAGGGACCACCTGGCCTCTGTCCTCTAGGTCTGTCCAGCTCCAGTTCTCCATGGACACCGGGATAACTACTTGCCCTCTGTTCTATACATCGGTTGTCCTGTATGGCCATCTAGATTAGATCCTTCAACAGCACTTCTTTTCTGAACCTCCAGGAGGTCAGAACTTGACTCATGCTCCATGTTGGTACCAAGTACCTTTATAGGTCACATGCTTTAGATCAGGGGTGTCAAACTCATTCCATGGAGGGCCAAGACCCTGCAGGTTTTACTTCCACCCAGTCTCTTCAGCAGGTGTTTTCACTGATCAGCAATCAGTAGGAAGAAATTCAGAGAAATCACCTGTTGAAGACACTGGGTGAAAGTAAAACCTGCAGGGTCTTGGCCCTCCATGGAATGAGTTTGACACCTGTGCTTTAGATGTTTAGATATGTCTACAGCCTTACTCACCTGTATGATGTCCACTGGGGTTCAGGTGACCTCTGTTGTATCGAATATTATTGATGAGCACAGTCAGAGCAGCGTAGTCCTCCTCTACAGCCTGGTTCTGTCCTACTTGAGCAATAGTGAGTCCATCAGATGAGTCCATCAGAGATTTTGCTGTCTTCATGCTGTTTTCATAGTTGAGGTTAACCAGCTGTAAGACAATCAGACATGGATCACTGTGAGGGTCAACGCTACTGATGAGGTGATGCTGAGGCAGACCAGAACACCAGCTGAAGGACAAAAAAACTCAGGGATTTCAAAGGTTCTCCTTCAGATTATTTGTCAGTTTCAAATAAACTGTCATTGGGGTGTTTTAACAACTCATTGAGTGAGGTGGCCCCAGTCTGTTCTAAATCATCATTTCCAGACATGGGAAATCTGTTGGTAACCTTTCATTAAAAAAAGAAAATCCCACCATGGTCACTGAAAAACTTGAATCTGATAAAATAAATACACCATCCATCCATCCATCCATCTTCTACCGCTTTTCCGGAGGTCCGGGTCGCGGAGGCAGCAGTTCAAGCAGAGAAGCCCAGACTTCCCTCTCCCCAGCCACCTGCTCCAGCTCTTCAGAGGGGATACCAAGGCGTTCCCAGACTAGCTGGGAGACATAGTCTCTCCACCGAGTCCTGGGTCTGCCCCGGGGTCTCCTCCCAGTGGGACGTGCCTGAAACACCTCAAGTGGGAGGCGTCCAGGAGGCATCCTAATCAGATGCCCATACCACCTCAACTGACTCCTTTCAATGTGGAGGAGCAGCGGTTCTACTCTGAGCCTCTCCCGGATGACTGAGCTCCTCACCCTATCTCTGAGGGTGAGTCCAGCAATCCTACGGAGAAAGCTCATTTCAGCCGCTTGTATCCGCGATCTCGTTCTTTCGGTCATTACCCAAAGCTCGTGACCATAGGTGAGAGTAGGAACGTAGATTGACTGGTAAATCGACAGCTTTGCCTTAGAACTAAGCTCCCTCTTCACCACAACAGACCGGTACAACGTCCGCATCACTGCAGATGCTGCTCCAATCCGTCTGTCGATCTCTCGCTCCATTTTCCCCTCACTCGTGAACAAGACCCCAAGATACTTAAACTCCTCCACTTGGGGCAGGAGCCTGTCCCCAACCCGGAGAGGACAATCCACCTTTTTCCGGCTGAGGACCATGGACTCGGACTTGGAGGTGCTGATTCTCATCCCAGCCGCTTCACACTCAGCGGCAAACCGTCCCAGCAAGAGCTGTAGGTCATTGCTGGATGAAGCCAACAGGACAACATCATCTGCAAACAACAGAGATGAGATCCTGTGGTCACCAAGCATGACACCCTCCATTCCCTGGCTGCGCCTAGAAATCCTGTCCATAAAAATTATGAACAGGACCGGTGACAAAGGGCAGCCCTGGCGGAGTCCAACTCTCACTGGGAATGACTCCGACCGAGTGTTGGCAATGCGAACTAAACTCTCACAACGGTCGTACAGAGACCGAATAGCTCGTAACAACAAGCCCGATACCCCATACTCCCGAAGCACCCCCCACAAAAATCCACGAGGGACGCGGTCAAATGCCTTCTCCAAGTCCACAAAACACATGTAAACTGGTTGGGCAAACTCCCACGAACCCTCAAGAATTCTCGAGAGGGTAAAGAGCTGGTCCGATGTGCCACGGCCAGGACGAAAACCACATTGCTCCTCCTGAATCCGAGGTTCGACCAACGGCCGGACTCTCCTCTCCAGTACCTTGGCATAGACCTTCCCAGGGAGGCTGAGGAGTGTGATCCCTCTAAAGTTGGAGCACACCCTCCGGTCCCCTTTTTTGAAGAGAGGAACCACCACCCCGGTTTGCCATGCCAAAGGCACTGCTCCCGATCTCCACGCAATATTGCAGAGGCGTGTCAACCATGACAACCCAACAACATCCAGGGCCTTGAGGTACTCGGGGCGAATCTCGTCCACCCCCGGGGCCCGGCCACCAAGGAGATTTTTAACCACCTTGGCGACCTCAGCCCCTGTGATAGGCGAGTCATCCCCCTCGTCCCCAAACCCTGCTTCCTCTGTGGAAGGCGTATCAGTGGGATTGAGGAGATCCTCGAAGTATTCCTTCCACCGCCCGACGATATCCCCAGTTGAAGTCAACAGTGTCCCATCCGCACCATACACAGTGTGGACGGGGAGCTGCTTTCCCCTCCTGAGCCGCCGAACAGTTTGCCAGAATCTCTTTGAAGCCGACCGAAAGTCTTGTTCCATGGCTTCACCGAACTCCTCCCATACCCGGGTTTTTGCTTCAGCAACCACCCGAGCTGCACTCCGCTTGGCCTGCCGGTACACCTCAGCTGCTTCGGGAGTCCCACAAGCCAACCAAGCTTGATAGGACTCCTTCTTCAGCTTAATGGCCCCCCTCACCACTGGTGTCCACCACTTGGTTCGGGGGTTGCCACCACGAGATGCACCGACCACCTTGCGGCCGCAGCTCTGGGCTGCCGCTTCAACAACAGAGGTGGAGAACATGGCCCATTCAGACTCCATGTCTCCAGACTCCCTCGGAATGTGGTTGAAGTTCTTCCGGAGGTGGGAGTTGAAGACCTCCCGGACAGGGGCCTCAGCCAGACGCTCCCAGCACACCCTCACTATACGTTTGGGTCTACCAGGTCTGAATGGCTTCCTCCCCTGCCATCGGATCCAACTCACCACCAGGTGGTGATCAGTTGACAGCTCTGCACCTCTCTTTACTCGGGTGTCCAAGACATACGGTCGCAGGTCTGATGATACGATAACAAAATCGATCATCGACCTGCGGCCTAGGGTGTCCTGGTGCCAGGTGCACATATGGACACCCTTATGCTTGAACATGGTGTTCGTTATAGACAGACTGTGGTTAGCACAGAAGTCCAATAACTGAACACCACTCGGGTTCAGATCGGGCAGGCCGTTCCTCCCAATCACCCCCCTCCAGGTTTCACTGTCGTTGCCCACGTGCGCATTGAAGTCCCCCAGTAGGACAATGGAGTCTCCAGGAGGAGCACCCTCCAGCACCCCAGTCACAGACTCCAAAAAGGGTGGGTACTCTGAAACATCATTTGGTGCATAGGCACAAATGATGGTCAGGACCCGTTTCCCAACCCGAAGGCGCAGGGAAGCAACCCTTTCGTCCACCGGGGAAAACTCCAATATAGAGGCAGCAAGGTGGGGCGATACAAGAATACCTACCCCTGCTCGTCGCCTCTCGCCCGGGGCAACTCCAGAAAAGGCCAAGCTCCAGCCCCTCTCCAGGAGATTGGTTCCGGAACCGGAGCTGTGTGTTGAGGTGAGGCCGACTATATCTAGCCGGTATCGCTCAATCTCGTACACCAGCTCAGGCTCCTTCCCCACCAGAGAGGTGACATTCCACGTACCAAAAGCCAGTTTAGAAAGCTTGGGATCAGTCCGCCAAGGTCTCCGCCTTTGACTGCCACCTAATCCACATAGCACCGGACTTCCATGATCCCTCCTGCAGGTGGTGAACCTACTGGAGGGCGGACCCATGTAACTCCTTCGGGCTGAGCCCGGCCGGGTCCCATGGGTGGAAACCCGGCCACCAGACGCTAGCCTTCGAGCCCCTCCCCCAGGCCTGGCTCCAGGGTGGGGCCCCGGTAACCCCATACCGGGCGGGGTACACTGAATCCTTGATATACAATTTATCATGAGAGTCTGTTGGATCGTTCTTCGTCTGGCCCTTCACCCAGGACCAGTTTGTCTTGGGAGACCCTATCAGAGGCAAATTGCCCCGGACAACAAAGCTCCTGGGATCACTGGGGCACGCAAACCCCCCCACCACGATAAGGTGACGATCCATGAGGGGGAAAATAAATACACATTTTCTGAAAATTAATGAAAATCAGACATTGTATTTGAATTTTGGTTCAACAGAATCATTTTAAAAACAAATGAAACTGGGCTGGCCAACAATGATGATCCCCTTCACTTAATACACTGCTTGGTTTAAAAAAAGTCAAACTAGTATTTCTTTGGACTGCCTTTATGACACGCATTTGCTGTGGCATCGTTCTCATAAGCTTTTGCAGTCTCACAACATTTACTGTATTTCTGTCCAGAGTTGCAATAATTTTTTGCCAAGATCTTTAATTGATGGTGGGAGAGACAGACCACTGCATAAAGTCTTCTCCAGCACATCCCAAAGGTTCTCAAAGTTTTTAAATAAAGAGTTGGACAGTTCTTAACCCAATTGTAGTAGTTTCAGCTATCTCCTTAATGTTTTCTTTGCTTGATGCATGCAAATAATTTGACCCTTCTGACATGATTAACGCTTTAAGTTTTGCGTCTTGGGATTTTCTGTAATTATTATTAGTAGTACTATCATGCTCTTGTTTTATGTATCTTTGCCTTGTCCTCAGTTTCTGGTTTCACAGCATTATTATTATTATTGTCATGAACGGCAAGGGGTGAAAATGATGAGGATTTACGTGCACGGTTCATCACACACATTTATTCACAAAGTCACACAGTTCCCAAACGGGTGAAGACATACAAAAATGCAAATAACTTACAGAGGGCGTTTGAGGGCCGGCATCGCTCAGCGAACGCATGAGGAGAGACGTGTAGCCACGCTGGCGTCCCACAGCCGGTATCGCTGTGTGGGTGCAAGAGAACCACAGCGAAGTGGAGTTGCGACACGTCGTGGCAAAGTTGAAACAGGTTTTCTCCGAACAACGCAGCAGACAACACGATCAGTTAGTTGAAGACCCAGCAATGCGTGACTGGCACAAGTTTCTTAAATACATGCATTACTGGTCATGGTGAAACTGGCAGCACCTGGGCGAGGAGCGGGAAGATGGCACACTGGAAAGGAACAGCTGGTGATGATGAGAGAGGGGGCGTGGCCGGTCCAGTGAGCTGTCAACAGCGCTCACAGAAAGTAGGTCACAGCGGCTGTCTGACAGCTGCCGGTCAGACAGTGGCTATGGGTAAGGAAGGCAGACTGAAATACATAATATACACATAAACAGTGGCACTTAACCCCACAGGGAGGTCAGGACCGAGCTGGGAGAAACCAAGCCGGCTCGGCTCCTGACAATTATCTTCATGGTTACGTCTTGTAGTTTATTCCTGTCATTATTTTGCTTTGGATTTTTATTTTGACAGTACCTTTTGTTTACTTCTGTTTTTCATCTACCTTGCTTGTTAAATTCTGAATATTCACAGCTGCTTATGATTTACTTAATTTCCTTTGTCTTATTAAAGGGACGGCACCCCATAGCTCGGGGTGACAGGAAGAAGTACACCCTTGGAAAAGGTATGGGGAACAATTAAAAGGATGTCTGGGATAAGGAAGGAGCTAAATTATCCAATTAAGGAGAACAGAGACAGTTTGATAGTGGACGACAATGAAAAGGCAGAGTATTTAGTTAAAATTTTCAGTAAAATAAGTAGTGCAGATAATATGAGCTATGTGGAAGCGAGCAGACAAAATTAAATAATGTGGAAGCGTTGCAAGATGAGGCAGAATTTGAGAATGGGCTAAATCGGGAGTTTTCAATGTCTGTATTAAGTCATACATTAAGGAAAGTCTGTAAGACAACTCCAGGAAAAGACCAAGTGACGTATAAAATGATTAAAAACCTGAGTGACACTGGTAAAAAGATATTATTAGAGTTGTACAGCAAGGTTTGGGAAGAAGGGATATTGCCTACTTCATGGAAAGAGGCAGTTGTTGCTCCAATATGCAAGCCAGGTAAAAATCCAGGTTTAGGTGAGAGTTACAGACCAATCGCTTTAACATCCCATGGTAAAACTATGGAAAAAATGATTAATGAGAGGTTAACATATTATCTGGAGTCTAGAGAGGCATTAAAAAGTTACCAAAGCGGATTTAGAAAAGGGAGAAGTACTACCGATCCTGCTGTCTGTTTGGAACATGAGTTTAGGAAGGCCCAAGTGAATCAGGAAAGTGTGGTTGCGGTGTTTTTGGATGTTGAGAAGGCGTATGACATGATGTGGAAGGAGGGGCTGATTATCAAACTACATAAGCTAGGCATTAGACGGAGAATGAAAAGATGGATTAAAAATTTTTTGAGTGACAGGAAAATTTCGATAAGAATAGGGGAGCAGTATAGCTCAAGCCAAATGATAGAAAATGGAACCCCACAAGGCAGTACTATTAGTCCCATTTTGTTTTCAGTCATGATCAATGACATTTTTTCTAGAGTTAAGGGTTCTGTTGGTGTCTCTTTGTTTGCAGATGATGGTGCTATGTGGACAAGAGGGAAAAATCTATCATTTATTGTTAAAAAGTTGCAGCAGGCAATTGATGAAGTTGAGGCTTGGGCAGTGGAATGGGGATTTAGGTTTTCGGTGGGAAAAACAAAGGCTGTGGTCTTCACAAGGAAGAGAGTAAACAATCAAGTTGATCTTAAAAATACAGACGTGGACAAAATTGTTGGTACCCATCTGTTAATGAAAGAAAAACCCACAATGGTCACAGAAATAACTTGAATCTGACAAAGGTGGTAATAAATAAAAATTCTATGAAAATTAACCAATGAAAATCAGATAATGCTTTTGAATTGCGGTTCAACAGAATTATTTTAAACAAACAAACTTATCAAACAGGCCTGGACAAAAATGATGGTACCCTTACAAAAGATTGAAAATAATGTGACCATAGGGACATGTTCAACCAAGATGTGTCCTCTAATTAACATCACAGGTGTCTACAAACTTGTAATCAGTCAGTCGGCCTATTTAAAGGGTGACAAGTAGTCACTGTTCTGTTTGGTGACATGGTGTGTACCACACTGAACATGGACCAGAGGAAGCAAAGGAGAGAGTTGTCTGAGGAGATTAGAAAGAAAATTATAGACAACCATGTTAAAGGTAAAGGCTATAAGACCATCTCCAAGCAGCTTGATGTTCCTGTGACTACAGTTGCACATATTATTCAGAAATTTAAGATCCACAGGACTGTAGCCAACCTCCCTGGATGTGGCCGCAGGAGGAGACGGATAATACAAATGGTAACAAAAGAGCCCAGAACAACCTCTAAACACATTCATGGTGAACTCCAAGGTCAAGGTACATCAGTGTCAGATCACATCATCCATCATTGTTTGAGCCAAAGTGGACTTCATGGGAGACGACCAAGGAGGACACCACTGTTGAAAACAAATCATTAAAAAAGTCAGACTGGAATTTGCCAAACTGCATGTTGACAAGCCACAAAGCTTCTGGGAGAATGTCCTATGGACAGACGAGACAAAACTGGAACTTTTTGGCAAGGCACATCAGCTCTATGTTCACAGACGCAAAAATGAAGCATACCAAGAAAACACTGTCCCTACTGTGAAACATGGAGGGGGTTCTGTTATGTTCTGGGGCTGGTTTGCTGCATCTGGCACAGGGTGTCTTGAATCTGTGCAGAGTACAATGAAATCTCAAGACTATCAAGGTATTCTAGAGAGAAATGTGCTGCCCAGTGTCAGACAGCTTGGTCTCAGTTGCAAGTCATGGGTCTTGCAACAGGATAATGACCCAAAACACACAGCTAAAAACACCCAAGAATGGCTAAGAGCCAAACATTGGACTATTCTAAAGTGGCCTTCTACGAGCCCTGATCTAAATCCTATTGAACATCTGTGGAAGGAGCTGAAACATGCCGTCTGGAGAAGGCACCCTTCAAACCTGAGACAACTGGAGCAGTTTGCTCATGAGGAGTGGGCCAAAATACCTGCTGAGAGGTGCAGAAGTCTCATTGACAGTTACAGAAATTGTTTGATTGCAGTGATTGCCTCAAGAGGTTGTGCAACAAAATATTGTTAAGGGTACCATCATTTTTGTCCAGGCCTGTTTCATGAGTTTGTTTTTTAAAATAATTCTGTTGAACCACAATTCAAAAGCATTGTCTGATTTATAGTGGTCAATTTTCATAGAATTTTTATTTATTACCACTTTTGTCAGATTCAAGTTATTTCTGTGACCATTGTGGGTTTTTCTTTCATTAACAGATGGGTACCAACAATTTTGTCCACAGCTGTATATGATCAAAACATAGAAACTGTGGAGTGTTTCAAGTATTTGGGTGTGTGGTTTGATAAGGGTTGTTCTTGGAAGATTCATGCTGAGAAAATTGTGGCAAAATCTAAGAAGGTTTTAAATATTAGATGTTTGAGGGGAAGAGAATGGGTGCATTAAAAACATTATATGCGGCGTTAGTTAGGTCAGTGTTTGATTACGGGTGTGTTATGTATGGATCAGCTTCAGAAACATTATTGGAAAAATTGGATATAATTCAATACCAAGCTCTGAGGTTATGCTGTGGGGCCATAAAAACTACTCCAGTAGCAGCACTCCAGGTGGACATGGGTGAGATGCCTCTGGAGTTAAGAAGAACTCAAATAGCAGCTACATACTGGGCCAACATCAGAGGATTTAGTGACAGTCACCCAGTACACAGTGTACTGAAACCTTGCCAAGAGAAGGAAAAGGCAAATGAGAAGCTTTGGATGGACAATAGAGAATAAAGTCAGGGAGCTAAGGGGTGCTGGTAAAGCAATATGTCCAACAGTCCCTCTTTCTGCAGAACCACCATGGTGTCTGGGAGAAGTAAAGGTGGATTTTAGACTTTTAACAAATGACATACTGTAAGAGGGAGGATAAACAAGAATGAGGTCAATAACTATTTAGAGGGTAACTACCCTGACTTTAAAAAGATTTATACGGATGCATCTAAATCAACAAAGAACATTGTGGGAATAGCATTCATCATTCCAGAGTTAGATGTCATGAAGAAGGAAAGGGTTAGTGATGACCTGGCTGTGTATACTGGGGAGCTTTTGGCAATCTGTTTGGCATTGGACTGGGTGGAAGAAGTAAAGCCCAGAAAGGTTTTGATAGGGCCTGATTCTAGCAGTGCAATGGAAAGTACTGGGCAAATGCATTCAGAGTCAAGACAGGATTTGGTGATGGAAATTGTACATTCAGTAGGGAGAATCTCAAAGGCAGGTGTGGACCTTAGATTCATTTGGACCCCGGCGCACATTGGAGTGGAGGGGAATGAGCTAGCAGATAAATATGCAAAACGGGCAACTAGGATGAGTCAAGTTAGTAGGAATGTGAAGCATAGTAAAGCAGAGGTCAAGAGCATTATCAAAACGCAAATTAAAAAGAAGTGGCAGGAAGAGTGAGACAAAGGAAGTAAAGGACGGAGCCTGTATGGTATACAAAGGAAAGTAGGGGGCGCTAGAGAAGTTCACAGGAGTAGGAAGGAGGAGGACGTCATATCCAGGTTAAGATTAGGTCACACAGGGCTGAATAGTACATTAGTTATAATGAAAAAACACCCAAATGGAAAATGTGATTATTGTGGAAACGATGAAACAGTTGAACATACATTTATGCATTGTCCAAAGTATGAGTTTGCACGGTTAGCAATGGTGGACAGTCTATACAGGAACAAAACCCAGCTCAGTATGAAAGAGATTTTGCAGAGAAGTTCAGGGGATGTGGTCTATAAGGCAGTTTTTAGGTTTATTAGGGCAGCAGGACTAATTTCAAGGATATAGGAGAGTAATGCCATTTCGAATCACACTCCATTCCAGAAGGTGGCGGTAATGCACCTACAAGCTGTTTGCCAACCGCCATAAAACATCAGAAGAAGAGGAGGAAGCAGAAGAAGAAGAAGAAGAAGAAGAAGAAGAAGAAGAAGAAGCTCGGGGTGACAAAATGTTATTCTTTGTTCGGACTCCAGTGCAGCTTTAATGTCAATACAATCAGGGTCACCTGACAGCAGGCAGGACATAGTTGATGAACTATATGAGACTTTATATAGACTTAGAAATATAAAGGTGGCTGTGAAGAGGATGATAAAGTAAAGGCAGCGATGGATTTTTAAGTAGCTTTATTATCACCCACCTTCATCAGAACTCGGCTCCAGCCCATAGTGTGAGCAGGCTGAAGCCGAATTCCTCAGGCTCTCAAAGAGGAGACAGTGTGTGTGTCTCGCAGCAGATGCAGAACCAGAATGAGAGAATGAGAGAGTTTACGTTACAGAGTTGCAGCATATATACTCGACTACAACAATACATCAAGGGCATACCCCAGCAGTTGGTATGATCAAAGAGATAACAGAACAGGCATAAGACATTTGCATTTGAGAGACATATGTGGACATATGAGGACACCTGTGATGTGAATTACAGGACACACCTTAGTTTAACATGTCCCTATGGTCACATTATTTTACATCTTTTCTAGGGATTTCATCATTTTTGTCCAGGTCGATTTCATTAGTTTGATTTTTAAAAATGATTCTGCTGATCTAAAATTCAGGGCGGCGCGGTGGCGGAGTGGTTAGCACTGCGGCAGCACAGCAACTCACCCTTGGCCGGGGGATCCTGGGTTTGATCCCAGCCCCCGACCAACAGTGATCTGTGTGGAGTTTGCATGTTGTCCCCGTGTCTGCGTGGGTTTACTCCGGGATTTCTCCAGTTTCCTCCCACATGCCAAAAACATGCAAGTTAGGTTAATTGGCATCAAACTGGGGATTCTAAATTGTCCTTAGGTATGACTGTGAGAGTGAATGGTTGTCTGTCTCTCTGTGTTGGCCCTGTGATGGACTGGCGATCTGTCCAGGGTGGACCCTGCCTCTCACCCAAAGATGCTGGGATAGACTCCAGCCCCCCCGCAACCCAAAAAGGATTAAGCAGAAGAAGATGAATGAATGAATGAATGATCTAAAATTCAAAACAATGTCTTGTTTTCACAGGTTAATTTTCAGAACACTTATTTATTTTTACTTTTGTAGTTATTTCAGTGACCATTCTGAGATTTTCTTCCTTTCACAGAACAGCACCTACAAATTTGTCCACATCTGTATAATCACTAGAATGACTCCATAGGAAGTGGAGTTAGAATGTTCAGATTCAACTGGGTTACTGAGCTATGGCCTGCTGAGCAAACCTGAGAACAATCAAGATTGAAAACAGAAAACCCAAATTTTCTTAGAGTAATCCAATTTTCTGAGTGAATTCACAGAGGAATTTTGTTTGATACCAAATGTATTAGTTTCCTTTTAAAGTGACAGGTAATGAATGACACAGATCACATTATATTTAGGTATAGTTTGTAGTGCTGGGCACATTTATCATGGCAATGCAGTTAATTCTGCCCACCACTACATGATACTTCCAACTTTAAACAACAGCAAGTGAGTTTTCACATCCTTGTACACCCAAAATATTTTCAGAAACGTTGGCCTACCAAACTACCTCAGCAGCATGCATACGTCCAGCCAATTGTAACGGAGTCGAAAATGTACCTTAAGCATTTCTTTTTCTCAGTTATGTTTTTCTTTTTATTGTTGTGAATTTTATTTTACTTGAGTGTTTTATTTTGGTGGTACACTTCTCACATCCGCTCTTTCTGTACCTCCGAGGCTCCGGTAGTTCAGTTTTTCCCCACAGTATCGCGTTGCTTTGCTGGGGGAGCCTGTGTGGGATCGAGGTACAGACGGAGCGTGATGTAGTTTGTTTTATTTCATCTACAGGAGTGAATAAATTGTGGAAACAGCAGTCTGGTGTCATCGTGGTTCCTGTGCTGCCCACTCGTATGCATTGATGTTCCCGATCACAGCCGTTTAAGGGTGCCCAAAAAGAGAAGCCGTTACACTGGTGACGTGACCCTTGGATCTTCAGATCAGCTCAACGCCGGTCACCGTGGATGCTGCATCACCTACTTGGGTCTGCGCTGGGACGTATATGTGGTCAGACATATACAGGACTATTGAAATATATTTTAACTGATTACCCACAGTATATTTATGGTGTTTGAAGTAGTAGTAATTGTGATTCTGTACTGTGATATAGGCCACTTTATTTTGGAGTTAGTCACAACGCAAGTAAATTTCACTGTGTAAAGTAGTTCAAAAAAAAAAAGAGACATGGATAATTATACAACACCTGTTTTGCCAAAAGGAAGAGGTGTTTGGCGCAGTGATATTACTAATAGTAGAGATGTGGGACATTCGAAATTTATGAACAGTGGTGGGGATACGGGGTTAGGTCAGAGCCCAGGTTGTATTCCTGTTGGTGAGTTCATGAGTGAAGGTCCTCATGTTTCCACTCCCTGCAGTAATGTTGGTGCCATTGAACAATTTACAGACATGGTGGGGCAGCTTGGTGCTCAAATTGGTGAGTCTATAGTTACTGAATTAATGTCTGCTGGTGTTGTGAATATGACCAATGACAACCAGACTTCTACTGATCGAACAGCACATTGTGATGTTACCAAATATGACCCTCCACATGTGACTGTCCATGTTAAGTCAGACAGAGAACTACCCACATATAGAGGTGACAGTACTGACAAATATTCAGTTCGGGACTGGATTGACTTGACTAAGACTGAACTCAAGAAGAGAGAGATTCCTGTGTGTGAGCAAGCAGGAGAGATAATGAGTCATTTATTGGGCAAAGCCAAAGATGTTGTGAAAGTTGCCCTGTGTAGTGACCTGGAGCTAGATGCTAAAAAGGAACCTGAGATAATTTATGATGTTCTTCTCCGTTACTTCTGTGATGCCTCCTCATGTCTTCCGCTCGCAGATTTTTATGCAACCCTGCCCAGGACCAGAGAAAAACCAGTGGACTACTGGATAAGGCTGAACAAAGCAGCAGACCTGGCTCTCGAGGGCCTGCGTAGACAAGGCAAGCAGACTGAGGACATGAGCAAAGAGGTTGCTATCATGTTCGTCAAAAATTGTCCTGATCCTGATCTGTCTTGCACCTTGAAGACACCACTACCGGAGTGGTGGCTCAGTTGGTAGAGCATCCGCCCCACACCCGGGAGGCAGGGGTTCAAATCCCGGCCGGGTCATGCCGAAGACCATATAAAAGTGGAACTTCCTGCCATCCAGCTTGGTGCTCGGCAATAAATGGAATGGAGGAGGGAACTCTGTGGCGGCGCCTTGCATGGCAGCGGCCCTCTGATTCTGCACTTGGGGTGTGTGTGATTTACACTGTAGATAGGTAAAACACAATCTCGTTCTGCTGTACATGATTGGTTGTACAGTTGAATGACAATAAGGGTGATTTGATTTGATTTTGATTTGATTTGAAGTGGAAACCACCTCATGAATGGACCTCACGTGATGTTCAGTTGAGAATTGACGATTATCAGAGAGAGGTTAGAGCTAGTTCCAGAGCACCTGATGGTCCACAGCTAATGAGTCACACAGCTACTGTAACATCTGACAAACCCAGGTTGCCATCTTCAGCCGTGACCATGCCAGAACAGTGCCACACCCCAGTCATTCCCTCTTCACTTCCTCAAACCCGACAGTTTACATGTCAGGGTCCCTCTCTATTCCCCATCTCTGACCCTACCCCAAATCCCCTCAACTCAGATTGTGCTAGTGTGCCGGTTGTTGCTCAAAATCTCCAACAGTCAGAGGAGAGGCTCCTTGGTCGCGTGGTTAATATGTTTCAGGAAATGATGGAGAAGTTGCAGCAGTGTACAATTCCTCACCCGACTGAGAGCAGCAGATTTAAACATGCCCCTCGTCAGAGACGCCCCAGAGAAGCAACTTGTAAGGTCTGTAATGACAAACGTCACTCCACCATTTCACATTGCATGTCTGAGAAACTGTGTTTTACCTGTCTTTCCCCTGGTCATACCAGACTGGCCTGTCCCAACAACAACTGTCAGCCTCCTTCTCAGTCTCAGGGAAACTAACTGACCTGTACTTGGAGGGAGGCAGTGCAGGTCTCACCTCAAGCTCCCACTGCAGTGACACATCTGATGCTGAGTCGATTTTTGCATCGGTGAGAAGCTCGTGCGATGATGTAGTTGTTGTGTATCAGAACATTCACATAATTGGCAATAGTTCCAGCCTTTTCTACACACCAGTTGCTTTTGGTGGTGCAGTGATAATTGATGGCATGCTGGACAGTGGCTCCATGGCCTGCAGTATCAACGAGGATGCAGAGAAGAAATTGAGAACTGCTGGAGTGATAACAAATGAGAACCAGATTGATGTGAATGTGATGCTGGTTGGGTGTGGTGGACAGCGTGTCAGGCCAAAGAGTGCTTTTGACATTGTGATGGAGGTGTATGGTTGTAAAATGCTGGTCCCCATTCTGGTTGTCTGTGGTCAGCATGATGAGTTGATTATTGGTACCAATGTAATAAAGCACATCCTACACCATTCAAAACAATGCAAGTCCTATTGGAAAACAGTGTCTGGCCCCTGCCCAACTGCAGAACCAGAAGCTGAGCAGTTCTTGTCTATGCTCACTGGTTTGAACCCCTGGAAAGGAAATGACATTCCTGACAAAGTTGGTACTGTCAGATGTAACTCAGCCACCTGCCTTGAACCTGGGCGTGAGTACCTTGTTTGGGGTAAATTGCCGAAAGACACTGTTGTATCTCCAGGCAGTGCAGTCATGACAGAGCCCACATCTTCTTGTTCAGCTCCTAGGGGTGTCCTAGTGGCTAAGATTGTAACTCCTATGTGGGGTGACAGGTGGGTCCCGCTCAAACTCATCAACACGTCCAACAAGCCTGTGTTGTTACGGCGCAATGCAAAACTAGCTGACGTCTACACATGTGTAGCCCTTGAAGACATGGACGCAGCTGAGCAGTCTAGTGTACCAGTGACCTGCTACACACAGTCTACAACGGCATGTGATGCTGGTATGGAGTCTGTAAAAGAAAAACTCAAGTCAGTGGGGCTTTGCGACATAGACATCAATTCATGCCAAGTGTCAGAGGACTGCAAAAAGAGAATGGCTGACTTGGTACTTCAGTACGAGGATGTCTTTTCACGCCACTACCTAGACTGTGGAGAAGCTAAGAGCTTTGTACACCGTATACATTTATCTGATGATAAACCATTCAGACTCCCATACAGACGTGTACCCCCTAGTCAGTATCAGAAATTAAGACAGGTGCTAAATGAAATGGAGGAAAAAGACATTATCAGGAAATCGACTAGCGAGTATGCATCTCCTTTGGTTCTTGTGTGGAAAAAGAATGGTGACCTCCGCATCTGCACGGATTTTCACTGGCTGAATAAGAGGACTCTGAAAGACGCTCACCCTCTCCCTCACCAGAATCAGAATCAGAATCAGAATCAGGTTTATTGCCATTGTTCATGTAGTACACAAACTAGGTATTTGTCTCGGTACAATGCTGCAACATTAAACATGATAAGATAAAAGAAATAAACTATACATGTAATAAAGTGTAGGATAAGATTAAGTGATACTGGTCAACAGTTAAAATATATTAGCCAGCAGCAGATACTGTGGAGAACTATATAGTGCAGTCGGTAATGCAGGAAGAAAACAGTGATGATTGACATGAGTCTGGTTGAGCTGCTGTACATAGTGCACAAGAGTAAATAAGTCACTTAGTGTTCAGCAGTCTGATGGCAGAGGGGAAGAAGCTGTTCATGTGACGGGAGGTTTTAGTCTGGATGGACCGAAGTCTTCTACCAGAGGGGAGGGGGGCAAACAGTATGTGACCAGGGTGTGAGGGATCGGCTATGATCCGGCCAGCACGCCTCCGGGTCCTGGAGATGTACAGATCCAGGAGAGATGGGAGCTTGCAGCCGATCACCTTCTCAGCAGTGCGCACGACGCGCTGCAGCCTTAGTCTGTCCCTGGCAGTGGCTCCTGCGTACCACACGGTTATGGAGGTGGTGAGGATGGACTCGATGATGGCTGTGTAGAACTGCACTAACATCTTGGTGGGTAGCTTGAGCTTCCTCAGCTGCCGCAGGAAGAACATCCTCTGCTGGGCTTTTTTGATGAGTGAGCTGATGGTCGGCTCCCATTTGAGGTCCCTGGTGATGGTAGTGCCTAGGAAGAGGAAGGAATCAGCAGTGGTGATGGGAGAGCCTGAGAGGGTGAGGGGGGGCAGAGGAGTAGTGACTTTCCTGAAGTCTACAATCATCTCCACTGGCAGATTGTCTGGCAGCACTGGGGGGTAACTGCCTCTTCAGCACAGTGGATTTAACGTCTGGCTTCTACAACATGCCGCTTCATGAGGATGACAGGAAGTATTCTGCTTTTACCACCCCGATGGGCTTGTATGAGTACAATCGCCTGCCCCAGGGATTATGCAATAGTCCTGCTAGTTTTATGCACATGATGACTGCCATTTTTGGTGACCAGAATTATTTGACTTTGTTGTGCTATTTGGATGATCTGCTGATTTTTGCATCTGATGAGGAGAGTGCATTGCAGCGCCTTGAGATGGTGTTCAGCAGGCTGCGTAGGCACAACTTGAAGTTGGCACCCAAAAAGTGTTTTTTCCTCAGGAGATCTGTGAGGTTTCTTGGTCACGTAATTGATGAGAATGGTGTTTCAACAGACCCTAGTAAGGTTGAAAACATCGCAAAAATGACTTGTGCTGACCTTATGGACACTGATGGTGTGACACCGTCCCAAAAAAGACTTAGATCCTTCTTGGGGATGGTTAATTACTATCAGCATTTTGTGCCAGGATATTCTGCCATTGCCAAGCCATTGTTCAGCCTGTTGAAAGGTGGAAAATTCAAAGGCAGATGTAAGAAAACCAAGATGGCTTGCAGAAAGCTTTGTGCTTCTGATTGGACCCAAGAGCACATACATGCCTTTGAAAGTCTCAAATTTGCACTTGTTAACACAGTGGTCTTGGCTCATCCTAACTTTGACCGTCCCTTCATGCTTTCAACTGATGCATCTCTGGATGGGATAGGTGCCGTTCTGTCCCAAGTCCAGGAAGGTGAAAGTCATGCCAGACCTATTGCTTTTGCCAGTAAGTCACTGACACAGTCTCAGAAAAACTATCCAGCGCACCGACTGGAATTTCTGGCTTTGAAATGGTCCATCACTGACAAGTTTAGTCATTGGCTAAAGGGTCACAACTTCACTGTTTGGACTGACAACAACCCTTTGACTCACATATTGACAAAGCCCAAGTTAGACTGTTGTGAGCAACGCTGGGTAGCCAAATCGGCTGCGTATGACTTTGACATAAAGTATGTTCCAGGGTGGCAGAACATTGTGGCTGATGCATTAAGCCGTGTGCCTTTTGTCAAGGAAAATATTGGTCACAGACTGTTCAATGAGCCATATGTGAAACTCCTCAGTGAAGTCAAAAATGTGTCTACTGCCTCTGTTCAGGATGCTTTTCGTTCATCCAGTGGTCACGTGGATGCGATGTGTGACAATGCTCATACCTCCCGGGTACACACTCAGATTGTGAATTCAGAAGAAGTGTCTGCTGTGATGCAGTCGCACATTGAGTGGGATGCTGGTCCGAGGGCCCGGGCAATTGAAGCCTTGCAGTTTTTGCCCCAGTTAGTCCCACCAGGTCAAGACCCGTTGCCTGCCTATTCTGAAAAGGCTTTGCGTGACAAACAGTTGGAGGATGGAACTCTTTCTCGCGTCCTGTTCTATGTTGAAAGACATCAGAGACCCTCAAGGAGAGAAAGGGTGAAAGAATCATTTTCAGTGATTAAATATCTGAAACACTGGGATAAGCTATCTGTGAGCAATGGTGTTCTGTACAGAGTTTCAAGAGACCAGAGAACCAGGTCCAAACGGCTTCAGTATGTTGTCCCAGACTCACTTAAGGATGAGGTGTTGAAAGGCGTGCATGATGATGCTGGTCATCAAGCCCAGTCGCGAACCCTCAGTTTATCCAGACAGAGATTTTTCTGGCTGACCTTTGAGAGAGATGTTAGAGACCATGTCAGACACTGCCAGCGTTGTGTCCTCAGCAAGTCAGCTGAACCTGAGGGACGAGCTCCCTTAGAGAGCATCTTGTCATCTAGACCGCTGGAGCTGGTATGCATTGACTTTTGGTCAGCTGAAGACTCTAGGAACAAGCCTATTGATGTCCTAGTGATAACAGATCACTTTACCAGGATGGCTCAGGCCTTTCCTTGTAAGGATCAAACAGCTAAGCAAGTGGCAAATGTTCTGTGGAACAAGTACTTTTGTGTCTTTGGATTCCCAGAAAGAATCCACAGTGACCAAGGTCCTAATTTTGAAAGTCAATTAATAAGTGAACTCCTCAAAGTGTCCGGTGTCAGGAAATCTCACACTACCCCTTACCACCCGATGGGAAATGGGAGTGTCGAACGGTTTAACAGGACACTGGGTGGGATGATTCGTGCACTGTCCCCTGAGGTGAAAGCTAACTGGCCACGACGGTTGCAGACTTTGACATTTATGTACAACTGTACAGCCCATGAGACGACTGGCTTTCCTCCTTTTTACCTCATGTATGGCCGTGTGCCCCGTTTGCCAGTAGATGTCATGTTTCGTTCTGTTCTTCGTGATGCTGATGTAACCAGTTACGACAAGTATGTGGCAACTCTCACCTGTGAGCTAAAAGAAGCAATGATGGTTGCTCAGGACCGTGCTGCTAAGGAGCAACACAGACATGCTAATCTTTACAACAGGAAAGTGACAGGATCCAAGATTGAGATTGGTGACAGGGTGCTTTTGGCCAACAGAAAGGAGAGAGGCAAAAAGAAAACTGCTGATAAGTGGGAATCAACTGTTTACACTGTAATGGATGTGAACCCACAGACCCATACATACAGAATTTGTGACACCCTTACTGGACGGACAAAAGTGGTCCACAGGAATCTGTTGATGCTGGTAAATTTTCTTCCTGTGGTGGATGTGTGCGATGTGTCCAACCATGGTTCATCCGCCTTACTCCCAGAAACCTTAGCTACAGACATTGGTGATGAGGGAGACACATCTGTGGACCTCTTCGGGAGAGAGAGTGAGGCTCATACAGGTGATCCGTCTTCATGTGGAGAAACACGTGAACTATTAGTTGATCCAGAACCTGTTGACTCTGAAAGGAGAACTGTTGAGTGGGTCACACAGCTCACTGAACCATCTGTGTCACAGGTAGATGTTTCTGCTGTGATAAGTGTGTCCTCTGACCCCCAGAACTCTTCAGTTGCACCTGTTGCTCAAGGTGTAGATCATCCCATGTCCTCTGACTCTAGACCTGCGACTACAGCTGCCACTGATATTCATGATAGACAAACACTTGACAGTCAAATAGTTTCTGTTCCCGACTCCGAGAGATAGACAGACACTCCCCTTGTTCGCTGTACTGTTGACCAGACGTCACGTACACATTGTGACCGTCCAAGTGCACAATCTCAAATCAGGTCAAGATTTGGTCGCCTGATTAAACCTGTAAATAGACTAGTGCAGACAATGTCCAGGCAAGATGTGATTCGTGACAAGTTCAATGTTAAGGCTGTTTGTAGGTCTGTGTTTCAGACCCTGACTGACTAAATGTTACATGTGTGGACTATATTTTTGTGGACTTGACCTTGTATTCTAGTGTTCAGTTATTTTATTTTATTTTATTATTCAAGAGCCTTTACTACACTAATAGTTGGGGGTTTTGGTGGGGTGTACAAGGCACTCCATTACCAGTGGTTGGGTTGAGAGATAAGCGCTGCTCTCATGCCACTTCGTCCTTGTGTGGGATATTCTGTCAGATGGTGCTCTTTAACTAACCCCGGGTGTTTTGTGTATTGTGGTGAGTTCTATGTAGCTATGGCTGAAGTTCGATAAAATTCAGTGGGGTGGGTGTAACGGAGTCGAAAATGTACCTTAAGCATTTCTTTTTCTCAGTTATGTTTTTCTTTATATTGTTGTGAATTTTATTTTACTTGAGTGTTTTATTTTGGTGGTGCACTTCTCACATCCGTTCTTTCTGTACCTCCGAGGCTCCGGTAGTTCAGTTTTTCCCCACAGTATCGCGTTGCCTTGCTGGGGGAGACTGTGTGGGATCGAGGTACAGATGGAGCGTGATGTAGTTTGTTTTATTTCATCTACAGGAGTGAATAAATTGTGGAAACAGCAGTCTGGTGTCATCGTGGTTCCTGTGCTGCCCACTCGTATGCATTGATGTTCCCGATCACGGTCGTTTAAGGGTGCCCAAAAAGAGAAGCCGTTACACTTGTGACGTGAACTGTTACACAATGTTAGCAAGTTTACTTTAGAAATACGGTTTATAGAGGTGGTTTGCACATTGGCATGTCTTGTCTATGTCTTGCCAATGTTCAAACCACCTCTATAAACTTTAAACTTGGTACCTTGGGCTGATGATGGTGTGATGTATGTGTGCTGTCGGGGTAGCTACCAAGTCTTCAGTTTAGGAGAAAACCAGAGTCTGTGCAGGAATCAGTAATGTGTCCTCAGATCCAGAAGACCTGCTGTTTCAGGAAACTTCTAATTTAGCATTATCTACTGCCAGACATTACATTAAATAGAAGGTACATGCTATACAAGTGTTCTTGGTGCTAAATGTTCTGTGTCATAATTATTCAGGACCACTCTAGATCACTGAGTGAATGACAGTGGACTCCACAGGTGGTGATAAGGATTTTATATCATTCATGCCATAAATCTCAGCTGAACAAGGAGGATTCACACTGTTGAAGGGTGGGGTAAGGAAATAAAAAAAGGGCACCACTGCACCACATTGGTCAGCTCCAGCATGTACAAATCTATGATGGCTCATATGGGTGGTAGGTACATGGCAGTTTCTCAAACATCAGGCTGGGTTGAGATTTTCACCTAAACTGAGGACTTGCTAGCGTCATTTTTGTTATTCGTTATTTAATAAATTTGTCATTTAAAACAACCCAACACTCTTGTATAAACAAATGTGATTTATTATGAAATTTACACTGAAAATTAGATGTTTGTAAGTGAAGTGGGACATGGAGAAAGCTTCATTTTTTAAACTTTTGTTCAGTACCTGAGTTAAATCTGAATATTTCAGTTCCAGTTCATATGCAGTCATGCGGGGACTAAAATGATGAGATACTGAGTAAGAGCAGACTCACTCAGAAATAAAGACACAAAGGTACTGAACGTTACCTTCACACAGGGTCCTTATTTGTACCTTTTTGGTTTGGATCTTTGGTGACTATTTTGTACCCTCTAAGACTGTCTTTCTCAGTGTTCAGGGTCCTGTGGGAAATTGTCTACTTTCACTTCTTAACTGATCCAAAAAATTGAAAAAAAAATGCCTTTTGTTTTGCATTGGCTCCTGCAGTGGCTCCTCCATGTCAGCAGGTGGCAGCACAACCACAATCCCTCCTTCTTCTTCCTCTGATGGAAAACTGGTCCTCTCACAGCCCCTGCAGCCACCCTGCATCTGTGGCATGAGAATCCTAAAAAATACCACCACTCCTGAGCCCACAACACTATCAGGAAAATGTCACCACCTCTCCCAGAAACCGTAACCCAAACATCATCCACCCCCAGCACCAAACAAACAATGGATACACAACCGTCATGGAGGTCTGCTGGTGCTGTGCTGAGAAAAGCATGTCTGCTGTGAAAAGAACCCCCTTCACAGGAGTGAGCATCCGAGAGACATTTCAGGTAAGTGGCATCTAATCTTCAGACCATTTCACTCTCCTGACAACAGTTGAACACCAACACTGAATGGTCATGTGAGCCAGCATCAAGGAAATGCCCTTTCCTGAGCACAATCCAAACTAGCGTGGACTGGATCGAATGTGTCTTTGTTCACGTGTCTGTAACCACGCTGAGCTTCACAATGAGGATAAACACAGTACCAGCCTAAACTGTCATTAGATACAGTATGTTGTAAAAGGTAACGAAGTGCCATTTTATAACATTTTATACAACAGTTAGTTCTGACTGAGCATTTTCATTGGACAATAGGGACCCTAGGAGTTATTAAAATCCACGATAATTACACTCCAACGTTCCACTGGATATGTATCACTCCGCTTCACAGGTGTTCATGTAACTGACATTAATTTACTGTCAACTAACTCTCAGTGACAATTGCGATACTGTGTTGAATACCTTTATTTCCACAGTGAGGCACTCTGTGAAAAGATTTCTTACCTGACGTGGAAGTCCCACCCTTTTGAAGAAAACTTTATACAGCTTACAGTCTGCCCTGTATAAATAAAAAAATCATAGTGCTAGAGTTTGATTTATTGTCTCGATTAACAAACCACAATACCTTTGTAGTGATGGACTGTTTGTTTCATCTAAAAATGCCAAGAAAAGTAAGGGAAGAGTGCTAAATTGCTAGCTACAAGCTACTGGCTAGCTACCGATGTTCTGACAGCCAGCGTTTTGATCTGGGGGCTTTGGCAGTACCGACTAAACAGGTATTTAGAAACATTATTTTTGCACTTGACAGTATTTAATTTGTTTAGATGTGTGTGAAATGACAACAGACGTCTTCATGCTGATTGAGATGTTTAGCAGCGCTTGCTGGCTAAATTTAGAAGGGACTATTTTTTCTCAGCTGTGCAAAATAACTGGTTAAAGAAACAAATCACAATATTTTGTTCAGTATTGCTGTCATTTAATAAATTGTGCTTGCTGGAACTGTTATATAAAAACAATATTACACTCAATGCCATTATGTGTAGCGGAGGGCATTAGAGTATCACACCTGGAGATACTATAGTCATTGATACTGTGTAATATTGCTTAATCAGACTGGGAAAAAACTGCAAGACTCTAACAAAGTAAAATGTCTGAAAAACATCAGTCTAATGACAGTTTAGTCTGGTACTGTGTTTATCCTCACTGTGAAGCTCATCGTGGTTACAGACACGTGAACAAACACATTTGATCCGGGCCACGCCAGTTTGGATTGTTTTCAGGGAAGGACGTTCCCTTGATGCTGGGTCCTGTTACCTTTCAGTGGTGGTGTTCAGCTGTTGTCAGGAGAGCGAAATGGTCTGAAAATTAGACGTCACTTACCTGGGACATCTCTTGTTGGACGCTCACTCCTGTGAAGGGGGTTCTTTTCACTGCACGTGTTTTTCTTAGCACAGCACCAGCAGGCCTCCAGGACAGTTGTGGATCCATCGCTTGCTCAGTGCTGGGGGTGGACAGTGTTTGGGATATGGTTTCTGGGGGAGGTGGTAACATTTTCCTAATAGTGTTGTGGGCTCAGACATGTTTTTTTTTTGTTTTTTTTTTTTGGGGGGGGGGTCTTCAGCACAGATGCAGGGTGGCTGTGAGCTGGGCCAGTTTTCCATCAGTGGAAGAAGCAGAGGAGGGATTGTGGTTGTGCTGCCACCTGCTGACATGGAGGAGCCACTGCAGGAGCCAATGCAAAACAACAAGAAGTTTGTTTTTTTTCACATCTGTTAAGAATTGAAAGTAGACAATTTCCCACAGGACCCTGAACATTGAGAAACACGGCCTTAGAGGGTACAAAATAGTCGCCAAAGGTCCAAACCAAAAGGGTACAAATGAAGGTACAACTGAGAACCTTTGAGGTACTGCCCCGGAAATAACCACTGTATCTCTAAAGGTCCAGCTGTGAGCTTTTATATGTGTGAATGTGTGTGTGTGTGTGGGGGGGGGTAACTTATGTATGCCATGTGTAAAAACCACATCTGTCAGAGCTGATGAAGGTTAATGATCAGACATGAAGTCACTGGTATTTTCTGAAGCAGCTGTAGAAACACAGGTGTGATTTACCTGAGGCTCCACAAACCACTCATCAGTCCGACCACCACCGTCACTCATTTGGTTCTCCACCATATAAGCAGAGTAGACGGGGATCCGGTTGGCAGTGTCGTACAGGGTGGCAAAGCGGGGCCTGGTGGGTTACAGACAATGTTAGAACCTTTATTCATCTACACAGAAGTTCATTCAGAGTTACCAGACTGAAGACTGAGTGAGGACTTACTGGTTTTCAATGGTCTGACAGATGTGGCGGTAGTTATTGGAAGTTGTCCATTGAGGCACACACTGATTGTAGAAGAACTGTTTGCAGTTCTGAATGAGAGAGGATCAGAAGGTGAGGATAGACTCAGGATCACAGCGGGAGTAGATGAAGTAAAGCTGTACACAAACCGTGAAGTCGTTCACAACATGAGAACCAACAGGAAGGAGGAACAGGAGAAGGATGAACGCCGTCACCGAGTTCTGCATCCTGGACTCAAAGGTGGGACTCAGGATCCTTCAGAACATGGAGAGGAAATGGTGATGAAAGGAGAAAGCTGACATCAGAGAAGATATTTCAGAGATGGACCACTTACCAAAGCTGATCACTTGTGCTGACTCCTCAGATCACTGCTCCTCTCTCAACTACCCACATACCTCTTATACACCACATCGCATCTTTCCAAGAATTTCTGGAGAACTTGTATGCAGAAGTGAACTTTTACTCACTTCTGCATTCACAAGACTGACCCCCCCTAAAAAGATAAAACCTCAGCAACTTCTGGTCATCAGAGATCAGCCCAAACAACAGAGAGCAGAGTCGGTCTGTCCAGCTGCTGTTTGGGGGGTTTTGGTCCCTTTTACTGGAGCAGAGATCAGAAAGCCTTCATGGCCTATAGCAGGCATGTCCAAAGTCCGGTCCATGGGCCAACTGCAGCCTGTGGTAAATTTTCATATGGCCCACAGCCATATGAACAACAACTTTGTTAATCAGAGCACACACGTAGAAAATACAATTTTGTATTTCATCAATAGATGACAGCAGACTGTGTAGCCTCCCTCTGGTGGTGTGACCCCTGCCCATGACCCATTCTAGCCAATTTCTAAAATGGCCAGTGTAAATAAGAAAAGGAAAGTTGATTGTGAGGGCCACAGTTTCCGGGACAGGTGGAAATTGAAGTATTTTTTCACTGAAATACGGAACAACTGTGTTTGCCTAATTTGCCAAGAGACTGTGGCTATTTATAAGAAATTCAATATCAAGAGACACTAACACTTGAAGCATGCTAACGCATACAACAAACTATAAGGGAGCAACCGCAGTGAAAAATTAAAGCAACTAAAAGCTGTTTTAATGTCACAGCAGTGCTTTTTCACAAGATCCCGTGAGTCAAATGAAAATGCCACAAAGATGAGCTACAAGGTGGCGATGCTAATGGCTAAATAATGTAAACCTTTACCTTCTGCACCATCCAACCGATGATCCTGAAGGACAAGCTGCTGTGCGCAGGGGTGGACCAGCACCTGTCATCATGGATCCTGGACTACCTCACTAACCGGCCTCAGTTTGTGAGAACCCGGGACTGTGTGTCCGACACGATCATCGGTAGCACGGGGGCCCCCCAGGGAACTGTTTTGGCTCCCTTCCTGTTCACCCTTTATACTGCGGACTTCTCACACAACAGAACACACTGCCATCTACAGAAGTTCTCTGACGACTCTGCGATCATCAGCCTCATCTCCAACGGAGATGAAGCTGAGTACAGAGGACTTATCCAGGACTTCGTGGACTGGTGCCATCGGAACTGCCTCCAGATCAATGCCAGGAAAACTAAGGAGCTGGTGGTGGACTGCCGCAGGCAAGGACAACCCCTCACAGCACCAGTAAACATCCAGGGAACAGACATTGAGATGGTGACATCCTACAAGTACCTGGATGTTCATCTGAACAATAAACTAGACTGGTCACACAATACCGACGCACTCTACAAGGGACAGTGCAGGCTGTTCCTACTGAGGAGACTCAGGTCTTTTGGTGTACAAGGGGCGCTGCTGAAGACATTCTATGACACGGTGGTGGCATCAGCCATCACTTTTGGAGTGGTCTGCTGGGGCAGCGGCATTACAGCAGCCAATAGGAAGAGACTGAACAAACTGATCAAGAAAGCTAGCTCTGTCCTGGGCCAACGCCTTGACCCAGTGGAGGAGATAGGAGAGAGAAGGATGGTGGCTAAAATGTCATCTCTGCTGGAGTCCGAGTACAACCCTATGCAGGACATACTGAACGCACTGAGGAGCTCATTTAGCAGCAGACTACATCATTCCAGGTGCACAACCGAGAGGTTTCGCAGGTCCTTCCTACCTACGGCTGTCAGACTGTACAACCTAAGCAGGGCTGCTCGCAGAGATAGCAAAAAAACATGACGACCTAATAGTATTGAATGCAAAAGATGCAATAGACTTACACAAATGGTCCCCTCCAGTATACAACTAGGACAATATCGATCACTACAGAGGGTGACAATATGTATGGGTACATATTCATACTATGTAGGATAACTAAGTAGACGGTTATGCTGTTTATTCCATCTAGCTACAATGCTCCGCACTGTGTGTATATATATTTATATATTTATTCCATCTAGCTACAATGCTCCGCACTGTGTATATATACAGTGGGGCAAAAAAGTATTTAGTCAGCCACCAGTTGTGCAAGTTCTCCCACTTAAAAGATGAGAGAGGTCTCCAATTTTCATCATAGGTATACCTCCAACTATGAGAGACAAAATGAGGAAAAAAAAAAAATCCAGAAAATCACATTGAAGGATTTTTAATAAATTAATTGGTAAATTCCTCGGTAAAATAAGTATTTGGTCAATAACAAAAGTTCATCTCAATACTTTGCTATATACCCTTTGTTGGCAATGACAGAGGTCAAACATTTTCTGTAAGTCTTCACAAGGTTTTCACACACTGTTGCTGGTATTTTGACCCATTCCTCCATGCAGATCTCCTCTAGAGCAGTGATGTTTTGGGGCTGTCGCTGGGCAACACGGACTTTGAACTCCCTCCAAAGATTTTCTATGGGGTTGAGATCTGGAGACTGGCTAGGCCACTCCAGGACCTTGAAATGCTTCTTACGAAGCCACTCCTTCATTGCCCGGGCGGTGTGTTTGGGATCATTGTCATGGTGAAAGATCCAGCCACGTTTCATCTTCAATGCCCTTGTTGATTATGCTGCCTCCATGTATTAAGAGTTCCCATTACAGCATTTCATGTAACGGAGTTTGGCTCCCTCTAGTGGTGTAGTGAAAGCATTGTTTTGAACTGATACACAAAGTGTTGGACATGCGCAGTAATGATATAACCGGAGAACGGAGCAGAACGCCATTCATTGTACAATCGCTGTGGATGTTGTTAATTATCGGCGCCTTGGACATCATTAGTCCGTGAGTATCTGCATGGTTTGACAGTGTTAACAGCTACAATGAGAACTGCATGGTTGCATTGGTGTATTTTAAGCGATCTGACTCCAGCCCTATCAGTCATTGTTACCAAGCTAAGCTAGAGCTAACGCTAACATGTACTAAGCTACATACGGTGACCATATCATTGACGGCATGTATATGTTTACTTTGTTGCAGTTTTACACGGATGTAGGAACAAATGTAAACAGATGTAAAACCCAAAAGACGAGTGTACATCACGTTGAGTTCCTTGTGGGGTAACTTCAATAAACGAGATAAAAGGAATACATTTTGTCATCATTGAGGCCTGCACCACACGTGTTAGCTTGTTGCCTACCAGTCGAAAACTGGGAAACTCGATGGGAGGGCAATAAATTGATGGAAGGAGGTTTTCACTCAAAATCTCACGATACATGGCCCCATTCATTCTTTCCTTTACACGGATCAGTCGTCCTGGTCCCTTTGCAGAAAAACAGCCCCAAAGCATGATGTTTCCACCCCCATCCTTCACAGTAGGTATGGTGTTCATTCTCCTCCAAACACGACAAGTTGAGTTTTTACAATAAAGTTCTATTTTGGTTTCATCTGACCATATGACATTCTCCCAATCCTCTTCTGGATCATCCAAATGCTCTCTAGCAAACTTCAGACGGGCCTGGACATGTACTGGCTTAAGCAGGGGGACACGTCTGGCACTGCAGGATTTGAGTCCCTGGCGGCGTAGTGTGTTACTGATGGTTGCCTTTGTTACTTTGGTCCCAGCTCTCTGCAGGTCATTCACTAGGTCCCCCCGTGTGGTTCTGGGATTTTTGCTCACCGTTCTCATGATCATTTTGACCCCACGGGGTGAGATCTTGCATGGAGCCCCAGATCGAGGAAGATTATCAGTGGTCTTGTATGTCTTCCATTTTCTAATAATTGTTCCCACAGTTGATTTCTTCACACCAAGCTGCTTACCTATTGCAGATTCAGTCTTCCCAGCCTGGTGCAGGTCTACAATTTTGTTTCTGGTGTCCTTTGACAGCTCTTTGGTCTTGGCCATAGTGGAGTTTGGAGTCTGACTGTTTAAGGTTGTGGGCAGGTGTCTTTTATACTGATAACGAGTTCGAACAGGTTCCATTAATACAGGTAACGAGTGGAGGACAGAGGAGCCTCTTAAAGAAGAAGTTACAGGTCTGGAGAGCCAGAAATCTTGCTTGTTTGTAGGTGACCAAATACTTACTTTCCACCATAATTTGCAAATAATTTCTTTAAAAATCCTTCAATGTGATTTTCTGGATTTTTTTTTCTCATTTTGTCTCTGATAGTTGAGGTATACCTATGATGAAAATTGGAGACCTCTCTCATCTTTTAAGTGGGAGAACTTGCACAATTGGTGGCTGACTAAATACTTTTTTCCCCACTGTATTTATATGTACATATATTCGCTGCTCATGTTTTTTCTTGTCTTCTTGATTGTTGCTCTGAGTGTTGCTATCCCTGTGCTGTTGCAATCCTGGAATTTCCCCATTGTGGGACTAATAAAGGCTTATCTTATCTTATCTTATCTTATCTTAAAGGTGAATTTATCAGACTGTTATAAAGATGGTTGAGAATATGATGGTGATGAGTCTTTATTGTCATTTTCATTTAAACATAAAAACGAAACACTGTTTCTACAACAAAACCACTTAAAAAGTTAAGAATAACAGTATCTCTCTAACAAGCCTACATAATATGAAATAAATAGATAAGCATCATTAGTTCGCTTAAAGTAATATAAATATAAGTAAAAGACTGCAAATAAAATAAATAGCAACTAGGTTACTCTTCATTTAAGAGGCTTATCGCTACAGGTAAAAAAATGTCCTTTAACCAGGACGTCCTTGCTCTGATGCTCCTGTATCTCCTTCCTGACAGCATCAGAGAGAAAAGACTGTGTGAGGGTCAGAGGGGTCCCCTAAAGGCTCTTTTCCACAAGTATCACCTTAGCTTTACTTGCTTTTACTTTATTCACTTTCTCGCTCTTTCCACAGTACCTTACTCGCTTTAACCGATACGATTTTCGTGCCAGTTTAGGGGCAGGGGACAAGCGAGAAAAATCGAGGTGTGATTTGACGTCAATCGACTGCCGCTGATTGGTCAGCGCGTAACGTCACAGAGCGTCCGTTTTCAGTTTTCTGTTGAAGCTGCACGACCGCCATTTGTAATTTCAGCGAGTAACCACGGTGAGCGGCTTCGCAATTGTGTTAACGATGTCCACGCGCAAGTTTATTCCATGGACAAACCAGGAGGTGCGGACTTTTCTTTCCTTCGTAGCTGACGACCACATCCAGAGCGAGTTGGATGGGGCAACTCGCAATGAAAAAATATACCAGCAGTTGTCCGACCAAATGGCGGCCCAAGGGTTCATCCGGACTGCCAAACAGTGTCGTGAAAAACTAAAAAAAATGAAGAGCGATTATCGGGCCATAAAGGACCATAACGGACGCAGTGGTGTGAGTAGAAAGGAGTGGAAATGGTACGATCAGATGGACGCGATATATGGGCATCGGCCTGCTAGTAATGGCAGAGACAATGTGCTCGACACTGGCACGCAATTGGAAAACGTTGACGGTGAGTGTTTTTTTTAATATTGTCTGTCTTTTCGCAGATTGGTCCTTTCGGTCAAAAGCTCACTTCTTTTAAGCAATAAAGAAAGTTTTTCGATTGTGGGCAATGGTTAGTGATGATGCTTAGCCAGTATTATTTATTTAGCGAATGCAAAGTCCTTAAGCCAAGCAGTTGCCTCCTGGTTTGCTGTATGGAGGGTGTGTAATCCTCCTTCCAGTCTTTGGAGCGGGCAAACCTCTATGATGTGTTCCATTGGCAATGGAGGTGGCAATGGATCAGCGTTCTTGTCGCGCCCTCCGCCAGTACCCGGGCTCGCCTGGGGAAGCTAATGATCCTACCAGCAGACTAAATTCGAAGAGACGACGCCTCTGTGCCAAGTCAAAGAAGAATCCTAGTCACAGTCCTAAAGCCGAAAGCTTAGCCAGTGATGATGGTTAGCCAGCTAATATCCGGCTACCTATGCAGCTTCACGCTTTTATTTCAGTATTCACTTAAACCAAACGCTGAAAGAAGCTTATTATTGTATTCTGTTTAAAAAGTTTGGTGTTTCCTCTACATGTTGCACTTTCTTGGTGAGCTTTAGTGTGTGCATTTTCCTTCTAGAATCACTTCTCACATGCCAGGGGTCCGCCTCACAGGACCGCCCGGACACTCCGGCGTCTCTCTGGGGGCCAGAATCGGTGTCGACAGCTTTCTGCGCAATATCAGCAGGTCCATCACCATCCGTCATGTCCCGGGCAAGTTCTGGTAAGGCACAACTGAAAATGACCACCAGTTTTTTTTATGTGATTATTGTTATTTTCTATAGACGCCTAATAAGGAATGTAAAATGTCTTTGTACTTAAAAAAAAAAAAAACACTAGATGCAGGGGTGTTTTCATAACAACCCAGTGCAGTTTTTATTAGGTGTGGTGGTGGTCAAAATACTGTTGTATTTTTTATAAAAAATAAAAGCACATGTTCCGACTTTCAAATCATCATGCTTCAGTGAACAGTATTAAGCCCTTCTGATTTCTGAGGCCACAGTACAAAGAAATTTGTTTAAAAATAACCCATCCAATCAAAAAGTTTTTCAAATTATTCATTTTCTGAATGAATGGGATGTAGCCTAACCACAGCTACCCAGAAGATACACAATCCACTGTACTGAGGGACAGCAACATGACAGTTGATCTTAAATACAGCAAAGAAGCGTCCCACCACTGGCTTTCACAAGTTTAATTCCAATTTTTTTTTTTTTTACATGTTTTGCTCCAGCGTTATCTAAAAAAAAAATTCCGTCTTTCATCTAGCGAGGAGGAGAAGAAGCAACACCTTGGGTGACCTGGCATCAGTGATGTCCCAGAGTCATGCTGATGAGATGCTGGCCCATGATAGGATGCTGGAACAGCATCAACAGCTCCACGAACAGCGCGAAAGACACCATCAGGAGCTACGAATGCTTGCAGCAAACCTGCAGTCAGCCCAGGAGAAGGAAGAAGCATTCAGAAGGGATGAGCTGGCTGAGACGGCTTCTTTTAACAGACTTTTCCTAAACCATTTTGGCAGACTTGTGGAAGTATTGAAAAATCCCCGTGTTTAAACATGTTTTGGGAATATTTCTAATGTTATTAAATTACTTTTTTGGATAAAAGTGTGGTTTGTCTGTTATAACTAAATGAGAAAGGCAAATAATTACATACACATTCCATTGCCTCATATTAGCCAAATGCCGCTGTTCATCCATAAAGGTGTCACGATTTTTAAAGCTAATGTAACTGTTATTGTTAAAGTTAATAAAAATTATCACGGCTGTATACATTTCTCTAAATTGTGTACAGTTTTCAAGTTAAATTGTAAGCAGAGGCACAGGTGTACTTTACATTCAGCAGTAGACACTGAAGGTAAAAGTCGAAGTAGGTAAAAGGTAAGTACATGTAAATTGAATGTTCTATCGTCATTCCAAATTCAGAGAATTTCAATACATTATAATGAGTCTAGTATAATATAAAAGGAAAATACCCATATATGTAAACCCAAATATAACAGTTTTGTAGTTGTAAACGTTGACATGAATATGATAAACCTATGATTTTCTGATTCAATACATCCAAAGTGTCATAGGTTTGAAAAATAAAATTATAATTTGGTGTTGGCCAGTCTGACAATGTCACAGTATTTAATAGGAATAACAAAAGTTTCATCAGAAAATGTCGTGGTACATTGGCAATTTCATCAAAAACAAAGTGAGTTGTCTAGCTGCTGTTTTTTTTTTCCGTGATTTTCTAAGGTGTTTTAACGTGTAATTGCCCATCCCTGAACACATATGCCTTATAAATATCAATAGATTGGAAATTGATACTCAAATGACACTACATAAAAAAATTGTGCTACAGTTTGATTGGCTTTCTTTAAATTTTTTAAATTTATTTTGTAAGACAAACTGGGCTAGGATTAAGTGAATATAACAATTTTCCACATATAATTCCACGGTCAATTTGCAATTCCATCCAACCAAAAGCGAGTTGTCTAGCTGCTGCCTTTTTTGTTGTAGTCATTTTTCTAAGGTGTTTTAACGTGTAATTACCCATCCCTGAACACATATGCCTTATAAATATCAATAGATGGGAAAATGATACTCAAATGACACTCAACATACAAAACGGTGCTACAGTTGGATTGCCTTTCTTTAAAATTTTCAAAATTATTGTGTAAGTACAAGTGGGCTAGGATTAACTGGAAATATAACAAGTTTTCACATATAATTCCAAGGTCAATTACAAGCTTTTAGCATTTAATTAGCTGTCCCTTAAGAGTTAACCGTTATGAACGACAGAGGAGACGTAGATGAAAATTTCACCAAATTTTATTTAAAAAACCAAAGTTTGACAAATGTATGCACATGAATCATGACAAAAATGAAATGTCTTAATTATTGCTACACAAGTGCTGCATCACAGCATCTCGTATATCTCCACCCTGCTCCTCTACTCCCTGTGACGCTGCCACCACCACTTGTTCATCTGCTGCATCATCCAATGTGGTGTCAAAGGCCTCTCCATGACTCTCACACAGATTATGCAGTGCACAACAAGTCAACACAATCGATTTAACCAGTGCGATGTCACTGTCATTCCGTTTCAGAAGGCAGTGCCACCTTCCCTTCAGCCTGCCGAAAGCATTCTCCACAACCACCCGTACTCTACTGATGGTCTGGTTGAACGTCTGTTGTTCTTCAGTCAGTCGTCCAGTGTCACTGAATGTTTTCAAAAGCCAGTTTTGCAGTGGATAAGCAGAGTCTCCAAGGATGAAGTAGCCCACACTTACCGCACCAATGTTCCTGAGTTTAGGTGAGAAGAGGTTTCCCTGACTGGCTAAATCCCACAGTGTGGACAGTCTCAGCACCCTAGCATCATGCATGCTCCCAGGCAGCCCTGCAAATACATTCCAGAACAACCCCCTTCCATCAACAACACCTTGAAGGAGTACAGAGTGCCAGCCTTTACGATTAAAGTAGTCGGTGTGATATTCTCTTGGTGCAATGATGGGTATGTGTGATCCATCTATGGCACCAACGCACATTGGTAGCCCCCACCGACTCTCGATGTAGGCCGACATTTCCGTGAACCTCACTTCATCAGGACAATGTATTTGATCTGGAACCAGCAATGATTCTGCTGCTGCACAAAAGTCATGTACACACCTGCACACCGTTGTGATGCTGACACCAAAAAGATGTCCAATAGTGCGATACTCTGAACCGGTAGCAAGCCTCCACAGTGCAATGGCCACTCTCTTCCTCAGAGGCACACACTGGCGGAATGTCGTGTCTTGAAGCTCCATGCATGGACGCAATTTGTGGCACAAGTAGGTGAAAGTGTCCTCGGACATCCGGAAGTTCTGCAACCACTGTGTGCTTGAGAAGCTGGGGACAACATTCTCCCACCACTGCGAGCTACGGTTTACTGCCCAGGTCCATGGTCTGCAGCGTTGATTTTGCAACAACGCAGCCAACTAGAACACACACACAGCATACATATTAATACTGATAACCTGGCGACATCAAAATGCTGTACACAACAATGACATGACGACAAAATGACAATAGAAAGCATTAAATTACCAACAACTGTTTCCTCGTGTGCTTGATGTCCCTGATGTGCCGGGCAATTAAGCTCTCTGCTTCATATTCCGCTGCTTGGTATTCCCCAATGGCAACAACGAGTCTCTGGTACAGCTCCAACGTGTGTTCTCGCAATGCACGTCGTCTTCTCCTGTAAAACTGTCTTCTCCGCTTAAAAACATTCATTGTGTTCAAAAGCCAGACAAGAACCAACGTGGAAATCCTCCGCTCGTAATCCGCCATTTTCTTTGTTGTGAATAAGTCGGTCGCCGGAGTTGACGTCAGCAGAGTATGGGGCCGCCTCAATCCCGCCCACTACCGAGTTTACGCGGCTTTACAGGGTTGTAATGGATCAACAACCGAGGGAGAAAGAAGTAGTGGAGAATCGAAACAAGTAAAAAAGAACTGTGACTATGGAAAAGAGCCATAAGAAGCACTGTCCTCTGCGCCTGCATCTGTGGTTGTAGATGTCAGTCAATGATGGCAGCTGGGTGCCAATAATCCTCTCTGCCATCCTGATGACTCTACCCAGTCTCTGTCTCTCCTCTGCTCTGCTGTTCCATACCAGGAGGTGATGCAGTATGTGAGAACGCTTTCAATGGTGCCCCGATAGAACAATGTCATGGCTGGCTTAGAGAGACCTACTCTCTTCAGTCTCCGGAGGCAGTGAAGGTGCTGCTTTGCCTTTTTGATCACAGCTGTGGTGTTATCTGTGGAGGTTAGGTTTTCACTCAGATGAAGTCCAAGAAATTTGGTATTCTGGACTCTTTCAACAGCTGAACAACAAATAATATTTGTCATAGAAGAAGCAAGAGTTTGCAAACATTTGCCTGGTGTGTAACACTGTAGGACGGAGAATTGAAGATATTTCACTGGATATTAAGAGACAGTTGGGGGTCAAAGGAGTGGATTTTGGATGCATCTGACACCGCTCAGTTGTTGATTTATTTTGAGGGGGTAGTCGATGAAATGAACGTCACTGAAGAGTTAATTGACTTCCACAGCCTTAAGGACCAAAAAAGAGGATCAGATTTATTTGTTTCTGTTTGTTTGGCCGTGGACAATTGAGATTACTGGTGGTGCAGCTGCCATGGCTGGTGAACGAAGTGGATTATCAACCCTAATCTGCAGCAAAATCAGTGAGGAAGGAGGCAAAGCAATTAAACTCCACTGTATCAGTCATCGGAGTGGTGGCTCAGTTGGTAGAGCATCCACCCCACACCCGGGAGGCAGGGGTTCAAATCCCGGCCGGGTCATGCCGAAGACCATATAAAAATGGAACTTCCTGCCGTCCAGCTTGGTGCTCAGCAATAAATGGAATGGAGGAGGGAAATCTGTGGCGGCGCCTTGCATGGCAGCGGCCCTCTGATTCTGCACTTGGGGTGTGTGTGATTTACACTGGAGATAGGAAAAACACAATCTCATTTCTACTGTACATGATTGGTTGTACGGTTGAATGACAATAAGGGTAATTTAAATTTAATTTAATTTAATCAACAAACTCTCTGCTCTAAATATCTCAAATATAATCATGTTATGAAACCTGTGATAAAGACTGTTCATTTTATTCACTATAAAGCCCTGTGCCACTGCCAGTTTAGAGTTTCTTCTCCGCATCCAGACTGAATCTGGAGATGTTTTGGCAACTACTAAAACATGGAATGAACATTACAGAACGGAATGTTCTGTCGGCATTCAGCACTGTACCACCAGTTTTCCATACAGAACATGTTCCATATATGTTCTGTACGGGACATCAATTGAGCCTGCCTCCTGACAGTCCTACTAGCTAGTAGCTAGCTAGGGGGACTGACAACAGGCAGACTAACCAGGGATCTATTAAATTGCTCAGTAAACCCAAAGAATTACAGATCCATTTCACTTTTGTGTGTGCCCTTCAAGTTACTACAACGACTCTGACTAAGCCGTCTCGAGCCTGTCATTGACTTCCAGCTTCCCAATGAGCAAACAGGTTTCTGGAGAGGAAGCAGCACTGTCCAACAAGTTGTACAGCTCAAAGATGACATCAGTGAAGCTTATGAAAAAGGTCACAAGGCAGGTGTCCTTCTGGTTGAGCTATCAGCAGCATATAAGATAAGATAAGATAAGATAAGATAAGCCTTTATTAGTCCCACAATGGGGAAATTCCAGGATTGCAACAGCGCAGATAGCAACACTCAGAGCAACAATCAGAAGGCAAGAAAAAAACAAGAGCAGCGAGTATACGTATGTACATATATATATATATATACGTATATATATATATATATATATATATAGAGAGAGAGAGAGAGAGAGAGAGACTTTTGAAAAAGGCTTTATTGCACATTTCAAAACTGCAGAAAGACCAATATCAGTTGTCCAAGTGTGTCACATCTCAAAAGTGCAAACATAACTCATCCCCCTGACCCACTGAACACAAAACATTCCCTACAGCCCATCTATTGATGAACACCTCCAGATCGTCTACCATTTGATAGTAAGAGAACTCTACCCGGAGAGAGAGAGAGAGAGAGAGAGAGAGAGAGAGAGAGAGAGAGAGAGAGAGAGAGAGAGCATTGTAGCTAGATGGGATGAAACAGCACAACCGTCTACTTAGTTATCCTACATGGTATGATTATGTAATCATACATATTGTCACCCTCCATAGCGGCCAATATTTTCCTAGTTGTATACTGGAGGGGACCATTGTGTAAGTCTATTGCATCTTTTGCATTCAGTACTATTAGGTCGTCACGTCTTTTTGCTATCTCTGCAAGCAGCCTTGCTTAGGTTATACAGTCTGACAGCCGTAGGTAGGAAGGACCTGCGAAACCTCTTGGTTGTGCACCTAGGATGATGTAGTCTGCTGCTAAATGAGCTCCTCAGTGCATTCAGTATGTCCTGCATAGGGTGGAACTCGGACTCCAGCAGAGATGACAGTTTAACCACCATCCTTCTCTCTCCTATCTCCTCCACTGGGTCAAGGCGCTGCCCCAGGACAGAGCTAGCTTTCTTGATCAGTTTGTTCAGTCTCTTCCTATCGGCTGCTGTAATGCCACTGCCCCAGCAGACCACTCCAAAAGTGATGGCTGATGCCACCACCGTGTCATAGAATGTCTTCAGCAGCGCCCCTTGTACACCAAAAGACCTGAGTCTCCTCAGTAGGAACAGCCTGCGCTGTCCCTTCTTGTAGAGTGCGTCGGTATTGTGTGACCAGTCCAGTTTATTGTTCAGATGAACACCCAGGTACTTATAGGATGTCACCATCTCGATGTCTGTTCCCTGTATATTTACTGGTGCTGTGAGGGGTTGTCCTTGCCTGCGGCAGTCCACCACCAGCTCCTTAGTTTTCCTCGCGTTGATCTGGAGGCAGTTCCGATGGCACCAGTCCACGAAGTCCTGGATAAGCCCTCTGTACTCAGCTTCATCTCCGTTGGAGATGAGGCCAACGATCGCAGAGTCGTCAGAGAACTTCTGTAGATGGCAGTGTGTTGTGTTGTGTGAGAAGTCTGCAGTATAAAGGGTGAACAGGAAGGGAGCCAAAACCATTCCCTGGGGGGCCCCCGTGCTACCGATGATCGTGTCGGACACACAGTCCCGGGTTCTCACAAACTGAGGCCGGTTTGTGAGGTAGTCCAGGATCCATGATGACAGGTGCTGGTCCACCCCTGCGCACAGCAGCTTGTCCTTCAAGATCATCGGTTGGATGGTGTTGAAAGCACTGGAGAAGTCAAAGAACATGATCCTCACCGCATTGCCGGGCTTCTCCAGGTGGGACAGAGAACGGTGAAGGAGGAAGATCACCGCATCCTCCACCCCAATGCCATGCTGGTAGGCGAACTGGAGTGGATCCATCGCTGGTCCCACCAGGGGGCGGAGTTGAGCAAGGAGCAGTCTCTCCAGGGTCTTCATCATGTGGGACGTCAAGGCCACTGGTCTGTAGCTGTTCAGATTTTTGGGGTGGGAAGTCTTTGGTACAGGTACCACACAAGATGTTTTCCACAGCTGTGGTACCCTCCCCAGCTTCAGGCTCAGGTTGAAGATGTGCTCCACAATCCCACACAGCTGGTCTGCACAGGACTTGAGGAGCTTTGCGCTGATGCCGTCCGGTCCCGACGCCTTCCTCGCCTTGATCTTCCTCAGCTCCGTCCTCACCTGGGTCTTAGTGAGGATCAGGTTGGGGGGCTGTGTGTTGGGAGTGGGGGGGTGTTGGTGGAGTGGGGAGTGGGCAGCAGGACTTGATGTCTTTAGAGGCAGCAGTGGTTGTTGTGCAGTCAGGGGGGAGAGTGGTTGGTCAAACCTATTGAAAAACAGATTCAGATTGTTCGCCCACTCCCTGCCCCCCGTGGCCTGGGGGGAGGTATTCTGGAGCCCAGAGATGGTTTTAAGGTTTCTCCAGACCCCACCAATGTCACTTTGTTGCAGCTTTTCCTCCCTTCCTGTAGCTGTCCTTGCCTTCTCTGATCTTCCTCCTCAGCTCCCTCTGTACGGACTTCAGCATCTCCCTGTTCCCTGACCTGAAGATCCTCTTCTTCTCTCTCAGAAGTGTTTTTATCTCAGGGTTGATCCAGGGTTTGTTGTTTGAGCAACACCGTATGGTCTTGGTGGGAACGGTGTTGTCCACACAGAAGCTGATGTAGTCCGTGATGGTGTGAGTGAGGCCATCGATGTCCTCACCATGTGGATCGCAGAGCTGCTCCCAGGCGGTGGTTTCAAAACCATCCTTTAGAGCGTCCATTGCCTCCTCAGACCATAACTTCACTGTGCGCATGGCCGGAGGTTGTCTGTGCACTAGGGGTTTGTACACCGGCCGGAGATGAACCAAGTTGTGATCCGATCTCCCGAGTGGGGGGAGTTGTGATGAGGTGTACGCCTCCTTGGTGTTTGCGTAGAATAAGTCCAGTGTTTTATTGTCTCTAGTGTGGCATGTGACATACTGGGTAAACGTGGGTAGAATGGGAGACAGTGAAACATGGTTGAAATCACCTGAGATGAGGAGAAGAACATCTGGGTGTTCTGTCTGCAGCCTGCTGGTTACTGAATGGATGACTTCACGCGCTGTCCCAGCGCTCGCCATCGGATTTGCATAAATAACAATGCAGATCACGTGTGAGTATTCCCTCGGGAGATATGTAGGCCGCATGCTAACAGCTAGCAATTCCATGTCTTTGCTGCAGTGCTGTTGTTTAACAGTGATATGTCCCGGTCTGCACCAGTTGTTGTTAACATAAATTATCACTCCACCGCCCCTTGCTTTGCCACTGTCTGATGTTCGGTCTGCTCATATCGCGTGGAAACCCTCCAGTTCAATGTTTGTATCTGCTGCTAATTCAGTTAGCCAAGTCTCTGTGAATAGAAACAGGCTACACTCCCGGTATATGCTATCGTAGCGGGAGATAGCCGCTAGCTCATCTACCTTTCCCAGTAACGATCATACATTCCCCATAACAACGGATGGGAGGGTGGGTCTGTACCTTATATTTCTTGCCCTCCGCCTTACTCCAGAACGACACCCACGTCGTTTTCGCCTCAGTTATCCCGGTATGTCAAGTTTTTCCGTATATGACACCATTTGGCACCAAGTGCTGATTCTGAAGCTTCTGCGGATGGTTCCTGACCATCATATTGTACAGTTCATTGCCACAATTATCTCAAACTGTAGCTTCACCCTTAAAATCAGTGATGGACAAGTCAGTAGACTCAGCCGGCTGAGAAATGGCATCCCCCAGGGCTCTGTTCTGGCACAAACCCTCTTCAACATCTACCTTAGCAATCTACCACAAACAACCTCCCTGCAGTACAGTGTGAAAGATTTCTTTCTTATCATATTTAATTCTTAATATCATATTTTTTCTCTATGATACTTTGTTCTCAAAACAACTTTTGATCAAGTACCTTCGTGTACCAAACACGAGATCAGACTCAAGAGTGTGTAGTCCGGGGAGGCTCAGCTCTCCCATAAATCCTGGAAAGCCCAATTCCCCCCACATCGGTTAGCTCTGCTTTTCCTGTTCCCATAAAAGCCTCCACACAAGGATGCTGTTTGAACATTTCTGTGGAATCATGCTCACTGTAACTTCTGCTGAAATCTTTGCTTTTGCAAAAGATAATAAAATACAGAAAAGGCATCCAGCTGTTTTATTTTTCATCTTTCACTATTCTTTCATCAGATTAATAAGGGACTATTTATTAACAAGTAAAAATCCACAACAACGGCTGTGCTGACAATCTTGTTTTGCTGTACTCCAATGTCAGTTGGTCAAAGATGGAGGAAATTCTCACTGAAGACATCGCTGCCATCTCAGACTGTCTAAGGATGTGGAGGCTGAAACACAGCATGGAAAAACTACTGCTACAGCATTCCACCTCACTAACAGGGATGCTAACTGCCAGCTTAATGTCACCATGGAAGATTCAACCTTGCCATACACCCCCATGCCAACACACCTTTGAGTCAAACTTGACAGGCAACTTACCTACAAGCACCATCTTGTCTCTCTGTGTGCTAAAGTATCATCAAGGAATAATCTCTTACGGTACCTTGCTGGTTCTTCATGGGGAGCCTATAAAATGAATTAATATTATTCAGTGATTTTAATATAAACTGGGATGACAGAAAAGACAGGAAAAAATCTAAAAATCATTACGGATCACTATAACCTAACTCAATTAATTGATAAACCAACCAGAGTCACAAGCCAGTCAAAAACCAAAATTGATTTACTTTTTACAAATAGACCAGAAAGAATCTCTCAGACTTATAACCTTTTAACAGGACTGTCTGGCAACAATATGATATTGGCAACAAGAAAACAGCTTTCAAATCCATTTAAGAAATCATCAGGTAACACAGTAGTTTATATAATCCCAAAAAGTGAACAAGATAGAACAATGGCAATAAATGAAATTGAATGGAAGGAAATGACCTCTTCAAATGACATAAATCACAGCAATGAATTTTTTATAACAAAAATTAAAAAAAAGGAAATAACAGAAGAAGACTCAGTTTACCATGGCTCAACTCTCAATGTCTACAACTAATGAAGACCAGAGATCAACTTCTTAAATAGCTCTAAAATCAAGTTTAAGAACAGACAGACAAACATTTACGTCTGCTGGAAATAAGGGAATACAAACTCTGAGGAAGGTGAAGGCAAGCTTATAACAATTAATCAATTATTACAAACTCGAACATCTTAAAAGGGGAGGGGCTGCAACTAGTAGAGGAATTTAAGTACCTTGGTGTGTTTTTAGACTCCTCTTTAACCTTTAAAAAACACATCAAAAAATCTCAAACATAATCAAATTCAGTCTAAGAAATTTTAAACAAATTAGACTATCGCTAACAGTTAAAATGTTTCTGCATGCAATGATCTTCTCACACATTGATTACTGTTTAACCAACTGGTCACTCACTGATGTAACCATAAACCCATTGAATCTTTATACAAAAAAGCCATAAAAATCCTTGACAAGAAAGATCCCACATAACATTGCTGTAACTTTTACAAAAAAATACAATCTTCTGTCTTTTGAAAATGATAAAACTCTCAAATTTGCCTGTTCAATTTATAAGATATTAAATGGCTATGTGTGGTATTGGGATACCACAAGGGGTTAACCGGCATCGGCATGATGGCGCAGCCGACCGGTGCCATCATCATGCCGAACCACATATAAGGGAGAGCCAGCATCTTAGTGTCTCTTCCCGGCTGGCTCAGTAGGACAGTAGACATGTACTATATATTATATTACTCTGTGTAATAAAGTTTGTGTTCATAGAAGATGCCACTCTCTGTGCCTCATTCCGAGTTTGTGGACACATTTGGCAACTGAGGATTAACTCATGGAGGTGTGTGGGGTACCTCTACGGCCGTTTCTGGAGTACCCAGGAGAGCCAGCAATACTGTGGCCTAGCTGGTTGGCCGTGTTCGAGATGTACATTTCAACGTTGGGCCTGGGTTAACGTGACGGAGTGAGGAAGCGAGCACTTCTGGTTCGCAAACTCAGCATTAGAAGGTCAGAGAATTAACCACACGTTAGGGGAGATGGAGTCATCTGCAGATGCTGTCAGGCTGCTTGCTAGCTACTTTGCCAAACACATACGTAGCACGAAGCTGTGGGTTGAGAGGCTAATGGCACCAAAAGATACTAAGCTAGCTAGCTTAGGGGAGCTAAAGTCCCAGCTAGTGGCAACGGAGAAATTAGCCACGAAACTAAATGGGCGCCAAACACAGAAGCTAGAAGCTACAGGCTACAAGCTAGCCAACACGGTGGAATTGGAGCCACAGGAGAGGGAGCCTTTGCCCATCGAGAATGACAGGCCAACCAAAGATCACAACACAGAGAGGGAGCACAGCAAAGAGGGAGAATTCCGAGCTGAGGGTGACTGCAGCACTGTGGGTGAACACGACGTGGAGAGCGAAGATGGCACCGAGGGACAGCAGTGACCAGACACGGCCCCGTTTTCCCCGCAGGCAGAGTGGAGGGAGGGGGAGCACGAGCATGCTGACAGCCCCAAAGTGCAGCAGAGGCAGCTGCACAGAGGCAGCGCATGGCACGGCATAGCAGAACACTTCAGATGGCAGAGTGGAGGAACCGGACTGCTCCCGTGGCTTCGCCCAACAAGCAACGGAGGTTACGACCAAGCGGACGGGTGAAGAGTCCACTTCAACAACCAACACTGAAGTGCACACTTCATGTTCTCGGGAGGAGAGCGGCTCAGTGGAGGAGCCGGACAGATTTGGTGCCCGCGCTTGGCCAGCTATAGTAGGAGCACAAAGATAATGCATTGGGCTTCACTTCTTTCTTCACTCTCAATGAATATATATATATATTTTTTTTTTGCTTGTCATTAACATCTGATTGTTCTCTCCCATAGATTGAGTCCCCATCATGCTGTTTGCTCTCTACATGTCTGTTCTTTTCTTCTTCTCTATCCCTTCACCCCCCAGCCAGTCACAGCAGATGACTGCCCCTCCCTGAGCCTGGTTCTGCTGGAGGTTTCTTCCTGTTAAAAGGGAGTTTTTTCTCTCCACCATCGCCAAGCGCCGTTGACAGGAGATCGCCTGATTGCTGGGGTCTTTCTGCAACTGTGGGGGTTCCCGCTACAGTTGAAAGTGCTATGAGATGACTGTTGTTGTGAAATGGCGCTATATAAATAAAGTTGAATTGAATTGAACAGAGCCACTGGGAGCACAGTGACAGCACATGAAAACAAGTAAGGTGCCACTGAGGATCATGGTGAGGCTTAGAACGGTGTGCTTTTGGCGGACAGATGTTTTGGTTTGGCACACGAACAGACTGCGGCATATCTGGGTGGCGGCTCCAGGTTGCGGGGCTACACAGGAGGAGGCTGCCGCAGTATGGGACCCAGGCTCCGGCGTTATGAGGATTGGTCTCGGGGCGCCAGCAGCTCCAGGGAGGAGACCACCACGGGCCCTCTACAAAATCCCTCCTGGAGAACCGCCTTCTCCATGGAAGACTGTAAGAAAAAAAAGTGACTGTTTAGACAGGAACATGGCTGGCAAATGAGTGGTAGAATGACCCACTTAGCCGCATTGGGTTGAGCGGCGGTCCACCCGCTAACCCTAGTTATTGTTATTATTGTTGCTGTTTATGCCAAATTGAGGAGGGTCTGAGTTGAAGGGTTCTATGTTTGTGCAAGGGGGGAGAGAATGTGGTATTGGGATACCACAAGGGTTTAGCCAGCATCGGCGTGATGGTGCAGCTGGCTGATGCCATCATCATGCCAAACCACATACAGTGTTCAAACAAATTTAAATATGACACAAAGATAACACAAATAAGAGAAGATGGTGACGCGCATGGATGCAGCAGCCCCTCTTGGCATCAGCGAGTGTGAGAGTTTTAAGTGTTTTGAGTGTTTTGATCATCCCAGACGTACATTCTGTAAAACTTACAACCGTGAGACCATATTAAACATCAAGTTACTGCATGCTGCAAGAATCACGGCGCTCGGTTGTGACTTGGACATTTTACGCCAGCATAGAATTCTGTCGGAGATTCTGCTGGAAGCTACCCGGGAAAGGAGGAGGCGTAAGCGGAGCGAACGCAAGCAAAAGCAAGGAAAAAGGGTCGGGATTCATGCTAGGCTAAAGGCTAATCCCTCCAGACCAGCAGTACCGTCGCTCCTTCTCTCTAATGTCCGCTCCCTCGACAACAAGCTGGACGAGCTGCGTCTGCTGAGAGAAACCCGGAGAGAGTGGAGGGACTGCTGTGTGTTTGCGTTCACGGAGACATGGCTCCACGACAACATCCCTGACGCGGCCATTCAGCTGGAAGGTATGACATCGTTCCGGGCGGACAGAGAAGCTGCTAGCTCCGGTAAGAGCCAAGGGGGGGGGGGGGGGCTATGCATCTATGTTAACAAGAACTGGTGCGTCAACACCACGTTAGTATCTAAACACTGCTCTCCGTGGGCGGAGTTCCTTATTGTCAATTGTCGGCCGTTTTATCTGCCGAAAGAATTCACCAACGTGTTTGTAGCTGCTGTTTACATAGCGCCTAGCGCTAATGCTAAAGCTAATGCTAAAGAAGGCACTCGGAGAGCTGTACGACGCTATCAGTGAATTTCAAACTTCACACCAGGACAGTTTTGTGGTGGTTGCGGGGGATTTTAACCACACCAGTTTAAAGACTGTGCTCCCCAAGTTTAAACAATGTGTAGACTTTAAGACCAGAGGAGAGAATATGTTGGACTTGGTGTACACAAACACAGGTGCTTTTAAGGCAACACCTCGCCCCCACCTCGGCCATTCTGACCACCTATCCGTGATGCTGGTGCCTGCCTACAAACCTTTACTGAAGTGCAGCAGGCCAGTAGTGAAACAAATCAGGATTTGGCCAGAGAGTGCAACCTCAGCACTGAAAGACTGTTTTCTGCACACAGACTGGGAGGTCTTCAAAATAGCAGCCTCCCAGGAAGACAGGACAGATGTGGAGGAGTATGCTGAAATGGTCACCAGCTACATCGCGAAGTGCACAGAAGGTGTCACTATAGTGAAGACTATCACGGCACGGGGCAACCATAAGCCCTGGATGACTGCAGAGGTGCACTCGCTGCTCACAGCCAGAGATGCAGCCTTCAGAGCGAAGGACAGGATCGCCCTCCACTCAGCCAGGTCTGCGCTCTCAAAGGGAATTAAGACGGCGAAGCGCGCCTATGCGGAGAAAATCCAGGGACATCTCCGTGACACTAGGAACACCAAGCGGATGTGGCAGGGAGTTCGGGCACTGACGGACTATAAGTCTAGGCAGGGGGTCGATGATGATGACGCTTCGCTTCCAGACAGGCTCAACAACTTCTTTGCACGTTTTGAAGCATCAAACCTGACAATCAGAGGGAGGGCTGGTCCATCTCCACCATCAGTTGGGCCAGCTGTCACCATCAACACAGCGGACACATGGAGGACCCTAACCAGGGTCAACCCACATAAAGCTGCAGGTCCGGACAACATCCTGGGACGTGTGCTCGGAGACTGTGCGAGCAAGTTGGCGGATGTCCTGACTGACATTTATAACATCTCCCTGAGTCAGGCCATCGTTCCCAGATGCTTTAAAACCTCTACCATAGTACCGGTGGCAAAGAAATCAGTTGTGTCCTGTTTGAATGACTATCGTCCTGTTGCACTGACACCAGTTGTGATGAAGTGTTTTGAACGGCTTGTCAAACCACACATCACAGCCTGCCTCCCTACATCACATGACCCGCTCCAGTTTGCATATCATTCAAACTGCTCCATGGATGATGCTATAGTCACCACCCTGCACTCTGTCATCACCCACGTGGATCAGAAAGACACCTACGCCAGACTCCTGTACATTGATTTCAGTTCAGCATTCAACACCATTATTCCCCAGAGACTGATGGAGAAATTACTCCTTCTTGGTCTGAACACTGCCACATGTCTCTGGATCCTGGATTTCCTGACTGAGAGACCTCAGTCTGTCCGGGTTGGAAATAACATCTCCAGCTCCATCACGCTGAGCACTGGATCCCCTCAAGGCTGCGTACTCAGTCCACTGTTGTTTACACTTCTAACACATGACTGTGTGTCCAGACACAAGGGGAACCAGGTTATTAAGTTTGCAGATGACACCACAGTGGTGGGACTTATTCAGAGGGATGAGAAATCAATGTACAGGGAAGAAGTGAGAGACATGGAGGGCTGGTGCAGGGAGAACAATCTGGTGCTCAACGTGGACAAAACAAAGGAGATGATTATCGACTTCTGGCGGTCACAGCCTGAACACGTCCCTCTCAGCATCGGCGGCCATTTAGTGGAGAGAGTGGAGAACATCAAGTTCCTCGGAGTGCAGATCTCTCAGAACCTGACCTGGAGCAAGAATTCCTTGGGGATCAGGAAGCGGGCTCAGCAGAGACTGCACTTCTTAAGGAAACTCAAACAGGCCTCTCTCCCCATCTGCATCCTCAGGACCTTCTACAGGGGTGTGGTGGAGAGTGTTCTGACGTACTGCATTGCAACATGGTACTCCAGCTGCAGTATGTCAGACAAAAAAGCCCTGCAGAGGATAGTTAAGGGAGCTGAGATGGTAATTGGAGTTTCCCTCCCCTCAGTCCAAGAACTTTTTCAGAACCGTTGTAGGAGCAGGGCACTGAACATTGTCAAGGACCTCTCTCATCCTCTGCATAAACACTTTGAACTTCTGCCATCTGGCAAACGACTCCGGAGCATCAGAGGCAGAACCACCAGACTGATTAACAGCTTCCTCCCACAAGCTGTCAGGATGCTGAACAGTTGATCCGGAATCTCTCATACATACTACTGCACTTACGGACATTATGTATATTATTTGTATATTATAGTTCTGGTTAGTTTTCAAGTATGTCTCAGGGAAGTGTGAATGGCTGTGTTGGGGTGGGGGGTGACAGTGTGTGTGAGTGTGTCTTAAATTATGTTCTTTTTTACTTATATGGATGCCGAGAGAAACGCAATTTCATCTTGCCTGCACTACAGTTGTATGTACAGCAATATGACAGTAAAGGTTGATTTGATTTGATTTGACAAATAAACACAAAATACAGTTTCTAAACGAAGGTGTTTATTATTAAGGGATAAAAAATCCAAACCTACATGGCCCTGTGTGGAAAAAGTGCCCCCCCCCCCCGTTAAAACATAAATTAACTGTGGTTGGAAAGCTCAGCTCAATTTCTCTAGCCACATCCAGGCCTGATTACTGCCGCACCTGTTCTCAGTCAAGAAATCACTTAAATAGCACCTGCCTGACAAAGTGAAGTAGACCAATAGATCCTCAAAAGCTAGACATCATTCTGAGATCCAAAGAAATTCAGGAACAAATGAGAAACAAAGTAAGTGAGATCTATCAGTCTGGAAAAGGTTATAAAGCCATTTCTAAAGCTTTGGAACACCAGCAAACCACAGTGAGAGCCATTATCTACAAATGGTGAAAACTTGGAACAGGAGTGAACCTTCCCAGGAGTGGCTGGCCGACCAAAATTACCCCAAGAGCGTAGCAATGACTGATCCAAGAGGTCACAAAAGACCCCACAACAACATCCAAAGAACTGCAGGCCTCACTTGCCTCAGTTAAGGTCAGTGTTCATGACTCCATCAAAAGAAAGAGACTGGGCAAAAATGGCCTGCATGGCAGAGTTCCAAGACCAAAACCACTGCTGAGCAAAAAGAATATAAAGGCTCATCTCCCTTATGCCAGAAAACATTTTGATGATCCCCAAGACTTTTGGGAAAATACTCTGTGGACTGATGAGGAAAAAAAAGAACTTTTTGGAAGGTGAGTGTCCCATTACATCCAGCATAAAAGCAACATATCATTTCAGAAAAGGAACACCATACCAACAGTAAAATATGGTGATGGTAGTGTGATGGTCTGGGGCTGTTTTGCTGCTTCAGGACCTGGAATATTTGCTGTGGTAAATGGAACAATGAATTCTGCTGTCAACCGAAAAATGTGTACCAAAAAATGTGTCCTGGGCATGACGTTAAACTACATCCGGCAGCAAGGCCCCAGTCCGGGAGTTCTGGGGTTCTGAGGAGAATGTCACTACTTCTTAATTGCTGCTGTGCTGGGTCACCCTTGGGCAAGGTGTAGCACCCAATAGCCTCCCATACTGGGTTACGTACAAGCCACCAACGGTGTGCCAGGCAGATGATGTCAAGTAAGACTGCACCTGTTTGACATGGCGGACGAGTGCAACGCTTAGCGGGCAGGCGGTAAAGGTGGGCCTTGACATACCAAGTACCCAGCAGCCCGCTGCAACTGCCTTCTACTGAAGCTGCGCGTCTCAATCCCTTGAGCTGCAGTGAATTGGCTGGGAGTCAAGTGAGTGTGCGTGGCCCCTCGCACAGCCACAACCACCTTAAACAACTTCATCAGCGAATGGCTTGTTCCTTTTCCAAAGTCCAATGGCGACGGAAGTGCGGGTGACGGGGGTAGGCCTGGAAAGCTGGAAGCCCCTAGTCCGCACCCGCACATTGGCGGCAGATCTAAGATGGTCGCTCCCTGCTGAACAGCCGTGATGGCAGGGTTTCGGCAGCTGGATCTGTGACTGGGCTGGCCTTTTTAGGATCACCGCAGCCCACCCTAATTGGGGAGACCCCTAGAAAAGATGGGGTAAACATTGGACACGGCATTTCAGTCTGGCCAGTTCACCACGGCTGGCGGACTTCCCATCTCTGCGGTCGAAAATCAAAGAAAACACTCCGCTCTCTCAAGAGGCCTCTAACTCTCGGGGCCTGGAATATTCGCACACTCCTCGACAAAAGCAACACAGAAAGACCAGAACACCGAACGGCACTCATCTGCAAGGAGCTCGACTGATTCAACATCGATGTGGCAGCTCTTAGTGAGACAAGATTCCCAGATGAAGGTAACATCGAAGAAGCAGGGTCAAACTACACCATTTTCTGGAAAGGGAAAAGTGCTGAAGAACCACTTATTCACGGAGTTGGCTTTGCTATAAGATCGAAACTTGACCAACACAACCTCGTCCCTACGGCCATCAGTGAACGCATGATAAAAGTCAGAATCCCTCTTGTCCAAAACAGATTTCTCACTTTGATATCTGTTTATGCTCCAACGCTCACCTCAGAGGATGATGAAAAAGCCTCCTTTTACGACCTGCTTAACCGTACCATCCAAAGTGTCCCAAGACAGGACAAACTTGTCATCCTGGGTGACTTTAATGCCAGAGTAGGCAGAGATCACAATCTCTGGAAAAGCGTCCTAGGACATCATGGAATTGGAAACTGCAACTCCAATGGCCAACTCCTCCTTGGCCTTTGCGCTGAACATGAACTGGGCATCACCAACTCCCTCTTCCAGCTACCATCTCGTCAAAAAACAACCTGGAAACACCCAAGATCTAAACACTGGCATATCCTTGACTACATTCTAACTAGAGCCAGAGACAAAAGAGATGTGCACATCACTTGTTCCATGCCTGGTGCAGATGACTGTTGGACAGACCACAGATTGCTTATCTCATGACTCCAATCAAAATCCTGCAGGAGAGTGTCCGGCCATCTGTTCAGGACCTCAAGCTGAAGCGCACTTGGGTTCTGCAGCAGGACAGTGATCCAAAACACACCAGCAAGTCCACCTCTGAATGGCTGAAGAAAAACAAAATGACGACTTTGGAATGGCCTAGTCAAAGTCCTGACCTGAGTCCGATTGAGATGCTGTGGCATGACCATCCAGTGTGGCTGAATTACAACAATTCTGCAAAGATGAGTGTGTCAAAATTCCTCCACAGCACTGTAAAAGAGTCATTGCTAGTTATCACAAACACTTGATTGCAGTTGTTGCTGCTAAGGGTGGCCCAACCAGTTACTGTATTAGGTTTAGGGGCAATCACTTTTTCACACAGGACCATGTAGGTTTGGATATTTTTCCACTTAATAATAAACACCTTCCATTAAAAACTGCATTTTGTGTTTACTTGTGTTATCTTTGTCTAATATTTAAACTTGTTTGATGATCTGAAACATTTAAGTGTGACAAACATACAAAAAAATGAGAAATCAGGAAGGGGCCAGTTTTTCACACCATAAAAAAATGGGGAGAGAGAGAGAGAGAGAGAGAGAGAGAGAGAGAGAGAGAGAGAGAGAGAGAGAGAGAGCATCTTAGTCTCTCTTCCCGGATGGCTCAGTAGGACAGTCAACATGTACTGTATATTATATTACTCTGTGTAATAAAGTTTGTGTTCAAAGAAGACACCTCTCTCTGTGCCTTACTCCGAGTTTGTGGACACAACACTATGCACCCCGCCCCCCCTCCCGGGAGAATATGTCAAACTGAACTAAACTAAAAAATCTTGGCGTCATTTTTGATCAGTTGATGAGTTTTGATCAGCATGTGAAATCTCTGACCCGGAGTTGTTTTTTCCACCTTAGGAATATATCCAAAATTAGGTCATTGGTTTCCTACAGTCAGAAATCATTATTACCTCCGCCAGGCCGAAAGGCCAGGAGGAGGTAATGTTTTTGCCGGGGTTTGTCTGTCTGTTTGTCTGTTGGTTAGCAAGATAACTCAAAAACTTTTGGACGGATTTCAATGAAACTTTCAGGCATTGTTGGAAATGGTACAAGGAAGAACTGATTAAATTTTGGGGATGATCCGCATCACCGTCTGCATACAGGAATTTTTTAAAGCATTTTTCCACACTGTGACATAGGGCCATTTTCAACATGTGCGCAGGCGCAATGGAGGGCGCTGGGTGTCGTGTCTGACCAACACAAACTCCGCCTTCTTCAACGTTTTAGCCACAAAAGCACACGGAAAACACTGCTGCCCTGGGCCCGCCAGCGTCCCTGTTTTTGCACCACGCTGCAAAACCTGACACGGCCACCTGTCCGCCGCCCGATTATTTGCCACAAATTCCCCGCCCAGCTATAGGCGCTGCGTAAAAACGACCTCTCTGCCGGGGAAAATTCTAAATTCTGTTTTGCCGCGGAGCGCAACCCCAATATAATATAAAACCCACGGCAACCTGTCTAACCAATCTGCATCCGTCAGTGGAGGAGATGGACACACCAACACTTCAGTTTATTACCTCCACCAAGGAGGCAATGCTTTTACAACCGTAAAACAGGGCTATAAGGGACGGCGGGGTAATATGGGACACTTTTCTAAATGTAATTCTGCTTTTTTAATTTTGCTTCCGCCTAGATTTGATGAAGGATTCATGGATATTTGACAATAACAACACAACTCAGCGTCCTGCTCAAAATAAAAAAAGCAGAATTACATTTAAAACATTTCCCACAAAAGTGTCCCTTATTAACCCGCCGTCCCTTATAGCCCCGTTTTACACTACTGAACCACTAATCCTATCACTATCACATTGATTGTCATTCATTAATTGTCTGTTTATTGCACTGTCCATGTCAAATAAACAAAGAATCATTGTGAATCCAATTGCTACTCATATCTTTTCATGCTCAGGGAATCTGAAAACGTACACACAAACACTGTATGGGGGGAACTGTGCCGCTTGGCGGAGGTCTGCGCTCTCCGAGTGCTTTTCTAGTTCATACCTTTGTTTCTTCACGTTTGGACTATTGTAATGCTCTTTTCACATGTCTTAGTAAATCCTCTTTACACCGCCTACAGTTAGTCCAGAACGCTGCTGCAAGATTACTAACTAGGTCCAGTAGATTCTGTCATATCACTCCTGTTTTGGCCTCCTTGCATTGGCTTCCTGTAAATTATAGAATTGATTTTGAAGTTCTTGTTCTTACTTACAAAGCCATTCATGAAGAGGCACCTTTTTATATTAGTGACCTGCTCTATCTACACCAGCCCAGCAGGTCTCTCAGGTCTTCTCATCAGAATCTATTGGTAGTTCCTAGTACTAGGCTCAGAACCAAAGGCAAGAGAGCCTTTGCTGCTGTTTCTCCCAGACTGTGGAACTCCTTACCTTTTGAACTTAGATCTGCACCTTTCATTGGTGTTTTTAAGAAGCAACTAAAGACCCACCTTTTTAGCCTGGCTTTTTAATTAACTATGTGCTGATTGTATTTTTAGGTGCTTTTACTGTCTACTTTGTTTTGTTTTGTTTTTTTACTGTTTTATGTGCCTGTGTTTTTATTTTGTTTTTTACCATGTTAAGCACTTTGTGACTCTGTCTGTGAAAAGTGCTCTATGAATAAACTTATTATTATTATTAAACTGAGGACTGTCACCGGTACAACCACCTGAGCAATCACTAGAGGAGACTGTGAGGTCCCTCACAGACGCACCACTTTTGTTCAATCTGTGTTATCAGTGAGGGGCACTAAGATCTGGAAAAACATACCACCTGCAATCAGAGAACATACCACACTAAACACTTTTAACCCTTTAATGAGCAGATTTCAGGTGCCCCCAGTGGTACAGAGCAGCAACTGCGCCTGTCAACTGAATCTGACATCCCCTTAACTCCCCAGCTGTACTGAGGATTTGTACTGATCATGCCAGTTCAGAAGGTGGCAGGCACGTGTTGGTGGAATCATGGCTGAGACGGAATACACCAAAGAAGAAGAAATTCTTATTCTTCTTTTTCCTTCTTTGAGCTTAGAAAAAAATATGGCCACTGTAGGAGTCAAGAATTGAGGAGACTGGATGATTTTTCAGTAACTGCTTTAATTCCCCATTCATCCTACGTCCTCTCTCGATCGGAGTGAAAAGAGGAAGGATGCAGTCACACACATACATTTATACACTCATCTCTAACAATACATCACACACAAAAGTCACAATACTCAGCTACATTCTTTCATCTCTAATAGAACACCCAGAGTCCTTCTGTTCTCCTTTCCGACCCCCAAAGGTCAGGCCGGGTAATCTTCTCCCCTCTCCTGAGTCCCCAGGGGGTGCAGACACGTCTTCCTCTTGAGGTGTGAAGTCAATACACATGGCTAGCTCAAAGTCTCTCTTGGCTGAATTCAGCCAGCCACATGTGAGTCACATAGGTTACAACTATGGGCTCCACATCACTCCCCCCTTCCACGCGAAAGACTGGGCACCCACATACAGTCATACAACAGTCATACAGCACGTCACCCCCCCCCAACAGAATCTCACAGCAACCCAAACAACCTGACCAAAAAAAACAAAAAAACAAAACACATCATTCTGCATGCAGCTTAGGTTTCAATCTTCTCCCGAATCTGCTGTATGCAGGTCTCCTGCTCTGTGTTGGGCCGTCCTGCTGTGCATCTGTGGAGTGAGGGGGAGAAGGGTTATTTGCCCCCCGTGGGGGGTCCCGGGGCCGCCCCTTTGGAGGCCTGCCGCGTCAAGGCACGCCTGCCGGCCGTACAGACACAAAAGCAGGCTTTAATCTATCGATACTGATCGTCTCCCTCCTGCCCCCCAAATCTAGCACAAAATATTTCTCCCCGGTTTCCAGCACTCGAAATGGACCGTCGTAAGGTGGGCGGAGACTATGCCGCTGAGCATCGTGCCTGACAAAAACAAACTCTGCGTCTCGTAAAGCCTGGGGCACGAACACACGCGGGAAAGAGTGATGAACGCGTGAACCCTTGTGAAGTGGGCAGGGGGCCCACGAGGTCCACGTGCACATGATCGAACCTTTTAGCCGGAATGTGGAATGGTTCTAAGGGCGCCTTAGTGTGCCTGTGAATCTTAGCGCGCTGGCAAGCCATGCAGGTTTTAGCCCACTCCTTCACGTGCTTGCGCAGGCTCGGCCAAACAAACTTCTCCGCCACCATTTTCACCGAAGCGTGCACCCCTGGGTGCGCTAGGGAGTGCACGGCGTCAAAAACGCGACGGCGCCACGCGGCTGGCACCACCGGGCGCAGTCGCCCCGTGGATACATCGCAAATAAGCGGGGGGAAACCGGTTTGTAGATTTCTGCGTTCCAGCCTTAACCCTGTTGGTCCAGACAGAAGCGCGCGCACGTCCGCGTCCTCGCTCTGCTCCGCCACCATGGCTGCATAATCTATTCCCACATGGACCGGAGCCGCGCGCGTGTCCGCGCTGTTACTGCGCTCTGGGTAAGCGGCCGCGCAATCTGTTTCCGCGCGGACGGGTGATGTTACCGCGCGTGACAGACAGTCTGCTACCACATTGATTTTACCGGCTACGTGCTGAATATCGGTGGTAAATTCAGAAATTGCGGCCAGCTGTCTCTGTTGCCGCCCTGACCACGGTTCTGAAGTTTTGGACATCGCAAAAGTGAGCAGTTTGTGGTCGACAAACACGGTGAAACGCCGCCCTTCCAACCAGAACTGGAAATGGCGAATAGCCAAGTGGAGCGCCAGCAGCTCCCTGTCAAACGCGTTGTATTTTCGCTCAGCCTCACGTAGGGACCTGCTGAAGAATGCGAGTGGTTGCCAAACCCCGGCAACCTGCTGTTCTACTACGGCCCCTATGGCCACATCTGACGCGTCCGTGGTTAGCGCTATGCAGGCTGCTGGGTCTGGGTGGGCCAACAGTGCCGCGTTTGCCAGTGCCCGTTTAACCTCTGTGAATGCGCGCTCCCGCTCCGGGGACCATTCAATCACATGGGAGGGCTTCTGCTTTTTGAGCGCGGTGTACAAGGGCTGCATAAGCTGCGCTGCGTGGGGTATGAAACGGTTATAAAAATTCACCATCCCCAAAAATTCTTGCAACGCTTTTACCGTTCGAGGCTGGGGAAAATCTGCCACCGTGCGTACTTTGGCCGGCAGAGGAACTGCTCCCTCCGAGGAAACGCGGTGCCCTAAAAAGTCGATTTGTGCCACGCCAAAATGGCACTTGGCCGGGTTGATTATCAACCCATGCTCTCCTAACCTCTGAAAAACTGTTGTGAGGTGTTTTGCGTGCTCCTCCTCGGAGGTGCTGGCTACCAAAATGTTGTCTAAATAGACAAAAACGAAAGAAAGGTCGCGCAACACTGCATCCATCATCCGTTGGAAGGTTTGTGTGGCGCCTTTAGGGCCAAAAGGCATTCATAAAAACTCAAAAAGCCCGAACGGGGTTATTACGGCTGTTTTGGGGACGTCCTCTGGTTGGACCGGGACTTGGTGATAACCGCGGATCAGATCTATTTTAGAAAAAATTTGCGCCTTCGCCAAATGCACTGAAAAGTCCTGGATATGCGGAATCGGGTACCGGTCCTGCGCTGTGGCATTGTTCAACCTGCGGTAATCGCCACAAGGTCTCCATGAGCCGTCAGCTTTAGGTACCATGTGGAGGGGGGAAGCCCAAGCGGACTTCGAGCAGCGAATTATGCCCAACCTTTCCAGGTTGGCGAACTCCTCGTGCGCAATGGAGAGTTTAGCTGCATCCAAGCGCCGAGCCTTCGCAAAAACGGGTGGGCCACTCGTGGTTATGAAGTGCTCCACCCCGTGCTTCGCCACCTTAGCTGAAAAAGTAGGAACTGTGAGTGCTGGGAACTGGTGTAGAAGGCTGTGAAACTTACCACCTGCTGTGGCGACGTTGGTCTGAACTGGCGGCGGGCACACCCGAGCTGCACAAGGGATAGAACAGAAAGAGAGTGCATTTACAAGGCGTTTGTTGGCCAGATCCACTAACAAACCATGTGAACACAGAAAATCAGCACCTAACATATTGAAGCTCACTGCCACCACGATGAAGTTCCACTCATAGGTGCGGCCGTGGAAGGACAGAGACAAGGTTCTCTCTCCGTACGTCTTGATGCTGGAGCCGTTGGCCGCTGTCGCTCCGTCTCCGCGGGGTCCCGCGACCCGATCAGCATAAGTGGCAGTGATGAAGCTCCTCTGGACTCCGGTGTCCACTAGGAATTGCCGCCCGGAGCCCGCGTCTGTCAGATAAAGCAGCTTGTTCCGTTCGCCGAGAGTGGAAGCTGCTAACGACTCCCGGCCCGGTCGTTTCCCTGCTTTTTTGAACTTGCAGGGCGGGATGCATTTGTGCGCCTTCCCAGCGAAACATCGATGGTAAAAACAGAGGCCGTCATCTCCCCTGCCACGGAATCTCGCCGCTGCTGTCGCCGCTGGGGTGGTCACTGCCGTCTCTGGCTCCACACTGCCCCCGGCCGCCGCGCCGAGGTCTGCCGCTGCCACAGAAGCCTCTGGTTCCTCGCAGGCGTTGAGGAGCCGCTCCTCCTCTTGGGCCAGGTTGCGGAAGTCCTGCTGGGTCAAACATCTCCTGCTGGACAGGAAACCTCTCGTGTGCGCTGGGAGGGTTCTCAGGAAAATATGTTTGAAAAGGAACGCGTCGCTGTCCGTCCCGATCATTTGCAGCATGTCCTCCACGAGGACAGTCGGCCTGCGTCCACATCTGTCGCGCAGGTCCAGCAGCTGCCTGGCTCTTGCCTCAGACGACGGCACGAAGCTCCTGATGAGGGTGGCTTTCAGCGCGTCGTATTTGCCGACAGCGGGTGGTTGCTGCACCAGGCTCCGCACACACCGAGCTGTGCGGCTGTCGAGCGTCGCAATGACATTATGGAATTTAATGTCATCCGCTGAAACTCTCCCGAGCAGGAACCGTGACTCCACATGCTGGAACCACGAGTGCGGGTCGCTTTGCCAGAACTCGGGGAGCTTAATCAGTCTTGTGCCCCTGCTGGCATTCCCCAGCGAATCCGGGTCTGGGCGGCTGTCTCCCAGCTCTTCCATATCGATCACGAGGCTGTCCTCCAGCCTCGGCGTGCTCAGATTCATGCGTAGGTCACCAATTGTAGGAGTGAAGAATTGAGGAGACTGGATGATTTTTCAGTAACTGCTTTAATTCCCCATTCATCCTACGTCCTCTCTCGATCGGAGTGAAAAGAGACAGGACGCAGTCACACACATACATTTATACACTCATCTCTAACAATACATCACACACAAAAGTCACAGTACTCAGCTACATCCTTTCATCTCTAATAGAACACCCAGAGTCCTTCTGTTCTCCTTTCCCACCCCCAAAGGTCAGGCCGGGTAATCTTCTCCTCTCTCCTGAGTCCCCAGGGGGTGCAGACACATCTTCCTCTTGAGGTGTGGAGTCAATACACATGGCTAGCTCAAAGTCTCTCTTGGCTGAATTCAGCCAGCCACATGTGAGTCACATAGGTTATAACTATGGGCTCCACAGCCACCATGATTGTCATGCATCGTCATATAAAACAGCGTTATACATGAAAAATTGCCTCGGAATACAAACAAAATTGACGTGGGATAATCATAAGAGTTTCTAGATGTGGGAGAGAGCACAAATGACCAACAGAACGCAAAATAACGACCACGATGGATGAAAACAGACCGACCACGCCAGCAAGTGAGCCCCTTTCACAACCGGTAAATGACGAATTTCTTTGTTTCTTTACATTGTACTGATTTTCTGGTTCATATACTTTGAAGATAAGAGAACAACATGCCCCTGTAGAAAAAAACAGTGTCAATAAACAGAACCATTCTTTGTGTAAATATGTCCAAAGTCCACTTTTGACTGAGTTATGTAATTTGATATAGCTGCCGTGGCGTTATGCAAATTAGATGTGTAAATTTATTCCTATCTGAAACTTTGGATCATATTCTCATTGTCGGCCTCCGTCGGTCTATGGTGACCATGGAAGAGAATCCTAAACGTCTACTCTGCTGGAACAGCACCGCCTGTGGCTGAACAGTTCGATGCGCACCGGTGTTCTACCTTCCAGTGTTGGGCGTTGGTAGGATTCAAGCCTGGGCAGGAAGATATGGAGGACAAGATGTTACCCATGCAGCATGTCCCCCCTCTCCACGTCACTGATGAATCCAAAGGAACAGCAGGGCTGCTATAGTTTGGCACCAGCGTCGTCGCAGGAGCTGCCAGAACGATGTTGAGCACAACAGAGAACTGCCTTAGGGGCTCCGACTCCAGATTTTTCCTCAGGGTTGACTCCCAAAGCCTTTCCTGTGACTGGGTATGCCGCAAGGCAGCGGAGGTTTGAAATCAGGGTTTACCTTCCCCTAGATGGGCTACCTTCCCAGGTTGACGAGCCACCATCTACCCGAAGCATCTGGTTTTAAGGCGCCAGAGATCCGCCCTCGCCCCTTCTCCTATTAGTAAAAGCAGTTCCGCCGGGCTTAGAGACTAAACCACACGGGCAGGCTAGGAGTTGGACTTAGTTGTCAGAGGCTTTTCGAGACGCACGCCGTAAGGAGCATTTTTATGAGCACTGGGAGCTTAACCCCAGTGCCATTCCTGGCTATGACAATCTTTACCACTCTTGACCACTTGGGGTTATGGTGCCATACGGTGCCTGTGACAGTTAAGAGATGCGATGGAAAAATTGGCTCTTTAACAACCAAAACTATACCCATAACTAGTGGATGCTCTGTGGCATATGCATATAGACATATTGCCCATGTGTCACACACCTATGCCCCACCTCTTGTTTGTTGCTGTGAGGTGCTTAGGTGCATGTGTGTGTACGCATACACAGCACTTCAAGTGTGACATTTGAATGTTTTGTTTTGTAACACCTTAACTCTTGCACTTTAGCATATCCACTTTGAACAGTTTCGTTGCAGTTGTTCTTATCGTGCATGATTACCTCCGCCAAGAGGAGGAGGTTATGTGATCATCAGCGTTGGTTTGTCTGTTAGTCTGTCTGTTTGTTTGTCTGTTTGTTAGCAAGATAACTCAAAAAGTTATGGACGGATTTTCATGAAATCTTCACAGATTGTCAGAAATGGGGTATCCTACAGATGATTAGATTTTGGTGGTGATCAGAAAACTACCATTACGGAAAATGCCATTTTTGTGAATAACTACTGAACCACTAATCCTATCAATGTCAATCCAATTGCTAGCCATATGTTTTCATGGTCAAGGAATCTGAAAACGTACAACCAAACACTGTATGGGGGGAACTGTGGTGCTTGGCGGAGGTCTGCGCTCTCCGAGTGCTTTTCTAGTTGATTGTGTGGTTATCAATTCAATTCAATACCACTTTATTTATGTAGTGCCATTTCACAACAACAGTCATCTCATAGCACTTTCTACTATAGGGGAAGCCCCCACAATTGCAGAAAGACCCCAGCAAAAAAGCGATCTTCTTTGAGCAAGCACTTGGCGACAGTGGAGAGGAAAAACTGCCTTTTAACAGGAAGAAACCTCCAGCAGAACCAGGCTCAGGGAGGGGCAGTCATCTGCTGCGACTGGCTGGGGGGTAAGGGGATAGAGAAGACAAAAAAACAGACATGTAGAGAGCAAACAGTATGATGGGGACTCAATCTATGGGAGAGAACAAACAGATGTTAATGACCAGCAAAAATATTTCATTGAAATTGAAGAAAGGAGTGAAGCCCAGTGTATTCTTGGAGGTCCCCCGACTGGATAAGGGTTCAGGGTCACGTGATCCCTCCCTAATTGTAGGCTATATCAAAAAGGAAGGTTTTAACCCTATTCTTAAAAACAGAGATCGAGTCTGACTCCCGAATCCAGATTGGCAACTGGTTCCACAAGAGAGGAGCTTGATAACTGAAGGCTCTGCCTCCCATTGTACTTTTGGAGATTCTAGGTATTCCAAGTAATCCTGCATTTTGGGAGCGTAGTGCTCTGTTAGGATAATAGGGTAGTATCAGATCTTTTAAATAAAAAAGGGGCCTGATTATTTAGAGCTTTGTAAGTGAGAATAAGAATTTTAAACTTAATTCTGAACTCTATGGGAAGCCAATGAAGGGAGGCCAGAACTGGAGAGATATGATCTCTCTTTCTAGTACCTGTTAAAATTCTTGCTGCAGCATTTTGGATAAGCTGAAGACTTTTAAAAGATGTTTTAGGACAACTTGATAATAAAGAGTGATAACAATTTGATTTGAGCAATAATCTGGTGGGTTGGATTCTGGATTTCTTAACCAACAGGACGCAGAGAGTAAGGGTCAATGGTACATTGTCTGACCTAAAGTGCTCTTCTACTGGCTCTCCTCAGGGGTGTGTGTTGTCACCACTACTCTTCATCCTGTACACAAACATGTGTCGGAGCAGACATGACAACAGACACATTATAAAGTATGCTGATGACTCAGTTATTGTCAGTCTCCTCCAGGATGGTGAGAGTGGCCACGGCCCAGTAGTTGATGATTTTGTTCACTGGTGTGAGGATTCCTACCTGCAGCTGAATACGACAAAAACTAAGGACATGATTATTGACTTTAGGAGGAAAACTCCCAGGCACAAAGTCACTGTACTAAAAGGCCAGACCACTGAATGTGTACAATCCTACAAATATCTTGGGACGATTATTGATAGTAATTTAAACTTTGAAGAGAACTGTGAAAGGGTGTGCAAAAAGGGTCAGCAACATTTGCATTGCTTGAGAAAACTCGCACGCTTCCAAGTTGACCGAACCATAATGACAATGTTTTATCGGGCTTTTATTGAATCTGTTTTATCCTTTTCTTTAGTGTCATGGTTTGGTCAGATAAAACTGAAACAGAGGAAATCCTTGGATCAGGTAGTTAGATGGTCCAGTCGTTTGCTCGGTGAGTCACAGCTGAGCCTGACATCCCTGTACACCAGACAGGTACAGAGGATGGCTGCCTCCATTTTAAATGATGACTCCCACCCTTTGCACTGCAACTTTCAGCTTCTTCCCTCAAGACGGAGGTTTGCTGTCCCAAAAAGTAAAACCCAGCGCTACAAAAACAGCTTTGTTCCTGCTGCTGTCAAAGAGTTGAACAAGCTGTAACAATATATTGTACATAATTGTGCATCATAATGGCTGCACGGTGGCGCAGTGGTTTAGCACTGTGGCAGCACAGTTTTACCCTCGGCCGGGGGATCGCGGGGATCATGAGATCGTGGGTTCAATCCCAGCCCCCGACCAACAGTGAGCTGTGTGGAGTTTGCATGTTCTCCCCGTGTTGCGTGGGTTTACTCCGGGATTTCTGCGGTTTCCTCCCGCACACCAAAAACATGTAGGTTTAGGGCGCTCGCGCACGCAGCGACCGGCAGCCGGTGGCTTGTCACCAGACTGCAAACCAAGTCTACCTACGGGTACAAATAAGTAACAAAAAAAAAAAAATAATAATTTAGGTACCTATTTATTAACTTCATTTTATATTTACTTATTTTTGTAGGATGTCACTTGGGTTCTAAATATTTTATTAGACCTTTGAGTTTTTTAACCTCTTTGACTAGTTTTTAACTTTTTAATATGACCCTTCTCTCTTATCTCTGGTTTTTCTCTCATCTCTTTGTCTTTATACCCTGATTGATGGAGCCTTGAGTATTTTTATCATGTTTATAGTCAGCTTCATGTGTGCCTGTGTTTGTGTCTATGTTGAATGTAATTAGTGGCTTGTAAATATGGATGTCACCAGACTGCAAAACAAATCTACCTACGGGTACAAATAAAGGAACCTGAACCTGAACCTGAAGAGTTACAATAATCTAGAGCTAACAAAAGCATGGATTACTTTCTCAGCATCACTCTGAGACAAGATGCTCCTAATCTTGGCAATATTACGCAAATAATGGGCGGTGCGGTGGAGCAGTGGTTAGAACTGCAGCAGCACAGCAACCCACCCTTGGCCATGGGATCCCTGGTTCGATCCCAGCCCCTGACCAACAGTGATCTGTGTGGAGTTTGCATGTTCTCCCCGTATCTGCGTGGGTTTACTCCGGGATTTCTCCGGTTTCCTCCCACAGGCCAAAAACATGCAGGTTGGGCTGCACGGTGGCGCAGTGGTTAGCACTGCGGCAGCACAGTTTACCCTTGGCCGGGGGATTGTGGGGATCGTGGGATCGTGGGTTCGATCCCAGCCCCCGACCAACAGTGATCTGTGTGGAGTTTGCATGTTCTCCCCGTGTTGCGTGGGTTTACTCCAGGATTTCTCCGGTTTCCTCCCACATGCCAAAAACATGCATGTTAGGTTAATTGGCTGTTCTAAATTGTCCCTAGATATCTGTTTCCTATAGGCCCTTAGAATAGAGGGTTAGTATTAATGAAAGCGCTTTGAGTGGTCTTTGTGACTAGAAAAGCGCTATATAAGTCCAGGTTAGTTAGTTAGTTAGTTAGGTTAGGTTAATTGGAGACTCTACAGTGGCCCTAGGTATGAATGTGTGTGTGAATGGTTAAGAGATAGTGCCGTACCGTGGCTGCTTCATCCATCCAGGTGGATGCCCTCAATTTCCCCTCTGGGGATCAATAAAGTATACAAAATCAAAAAAAAAAACAGATGGCAGTCTTAGGAACCTATCAGATAAATAAGATCTAAACCACTGCAACAAAGTTCCATTAAGTCCAACATGGTGTCCTAATCTATCAAGTAGAATATTATGATCGATAGTATCAAAAGCTGCACCAGGGTCAAAAAGGACAAGTACAGAAACTAGTCCATTATCAGATGCGATAAGGAGGTCATTAGTGACCTTCACTAAAGCTGTTTCAGTGCTTTGATGGATTCTAAACCCAGACTGAAACTCTTCAAATAAACCATTTCCCTGCAAGTGGTCAAATAATTACGTAGCAACAACTCTTTCTAAGATTTTTGAAATGAAAGGCAGATTAGAGATTGGTCTGTAGTTAGCTAAAGTCCTGTATCCAGTGGTTTAATTACAGCAGTTTTAAAAGCCTGTGGTACATGGCCTAATATTAATGAAGAATTGATTATTTGAAGAATCGAGCTACCAATAAATGGGAAGACTTATTTAAATAACCTGGTAGGAACTGGGTCTAAAAGCCAAGTTGAAGGTGGATTAATAACTTGTTCTAGTTTTCCTGAGATTTTTTTTTATAAATTAGAAGATGATTTCTCTGAGCTAAATAGATTTCATTTAATTTAATGGAGCACCATTTTCTTTCTAATTGATGAGTCTTCTGTTTTAAGCTACGAGGTTCTGTGTTGAACCAAGGAGTTAGAAATCTCAGATAAGACTTTCTTTTATAAGTTCTCCATAGCTTATCTCCATTGTGTTGGCACATGGCATAGAGAAAACAATCTGTATAAATCTGGTAACAGCATCATCTGAGAGGCATCTACTGTAGTAATATTTTTCTTTAGGAGCCAAATAGAGTAAAATCAAAGGTAAACAGACAATGGTCTGACAGCACAGGGTTATGAGGAGACACTACCAGATTTTCTATTTCTATGTCATACACACATGGACAAAATTGTTGGTACCCCTCTGTTAATGAAAGAAAAACCCACAATGGTCACAGAAATAACTTGAATCTGACAAAAGTGGTAATAAATAAAAATTCTATGAAAATTAACCAATGAAAATCAGTCAGTGCTTTTGAATTGTGATTCAACAGAATTACTTTAAAAAACAAACTCATGAAACAGGCCTGGACAAAAATGATGGTACCCTTACAAAAGACTGAAAATAATGTGACCATAGGGACATGTTCAACCAAGATGTGTCCTCTAATTAACATCACAGGTGTCTACAAACTTGTAATCAGTCAGTCGGCCTATTTAAAGGGTGACAAGTAGTCACTGTGCTGTTTGGTGACATGGTGTGTACCACACTAAACATGGACCAGAGGAAGCAAAGGAGAGAATTGTCTCAGGAGATTAGAAAGAAAATTATAGACAAGCATGTTAAAGGTAAAGGCTATAAGACCATCTCCAAGCAGCTTGATGTTCCTGTGACTACAGTTGCACATATTATTCAGAAATTTAAGATCCACAGGACTGTAGCCAACCTCCCTGGACGTGGCCGCAGGAGGAGACGGATAATACGAATGGTAACAAAAGAGCCCAGAACAACCTCTAAACACATTCAAGGTGAACTCCAAGGTCAAGGTACATCAGTGTCAGATCACACCATCCGTCATTGTTTGAGCCAAAGTGGACTTCATGGGACACAGCCAAGGAGGACACCCCTGTTGGAAACAAATCATAAAAAAGCCAGACTGGAATTTGCCAAACTGCATGTTGACAAGCCACAAAGCTTCTGGGAGAATGTCCTATGGACAGACGAGACAAAACTGGAACTTTTTGGCAAGGCACATCAGCGCTATGTTCACAGACGCAAAATGAAACATACCAAGAAAAGAACACTGTCCCTACTGTGAAACATGGAGGAGGTTCTGTTATGTTCTGCAGCTGCTTTGCTGCATCTGGCACAGGGTGTCTTGAATCTGTGCAGGGTACAATTAAATCTCAAGATTATCAAGGTATTCTAGAGAGAAATGTGCTGCCCAGTGTCAGACAGCTTGGTCTCAGTCGCAGGTCATGGGTCTTGCAACAGGATAATGACCCAAAACACACAGCTAAAAACACCCAAGAATGGTTAAGAGCCAAACATTGGACTATTCTAAAGTGGCCTTCTATGAACCCTGATCTAAATCCTATTGAACATCTGTGGAAGGAGCTGAAACATGCCGTCTGGAGAAGGCACCCTTCAAACCTGAGACAACTGGAGCAGTTTGCTCATGAGGAGTGGACCAAAATACCTGCTGAGAGGTGCAGAAGTCTCATTGACAGTTACAGAAATCATTTGATTGCAGTGATTGCCTCAAAAGGTTGTGCAACAAAATATTAAGATAAGGGTACCATCATTTTTGTCCAGGCCTGTTTCATGAGTTTGTTTTTTAAAATAATTCTGTTGAACCACAATTCAAAAGCATTGTCTGATTTTTATTGGTTAATTTTCAAAGAATTTTTATTTATTACCACTTTTGTCAGATTCAAGTTATTTCTGTGACCATTGTGGGTTTTTCTTTTATTAACAGAGGGGTACCAACAATTTTTGTCCACTGCTGTACATCAGAATAAGGTCCAACATATGGTGAAGATAATGAGTAGAATTCCCTACTTTCTGAGAAAACTACATTGAGTTGAATATTGAATTAAATGCCATATTAAGGCAATCACTATCTACATCTATATGTATATTAAAGTCCACTACTACAATTATTCTATCTGAGTTCAGCACTAAATCTGCTAAGAATTCAGCAAATTCAGATAAAAACTCTGTGTTGGCTGAGGGAGGACGATAAACTATGGTGATTAAAAATTGTGTTTAACCTAAAATTGCTAACATGCCCAATACTGAGGACCCGGCCCTCAAAGGAATTATAACATGTTTTTTTGCTTTACATTAACTAGTAATTTGGAATGGTAAATTGTCGCTACTCCTCCTCCATGACCAGAGCTTCTGGGATTTTGACAGTTTAAATAACCAGAGGGAGTTGATTCATTTAAACCAATATAATCCTCTTGTCCTAACCAAGTCTCTGTAAGGGAAATTAAATCAATCTGATGATCAACAGATCATGGACTAGCAGAGACTTGGGAGTTAGAGACCAAATATTTAACAAACTGCATTTAATTTTTAAATTATGAGGAGAAACAGAGGACAAGTCATTAGATTTAGAGGCTATATGCTTGAGTTTTACCAACGTTTTGTTTAATCTCTTTTGGATTATTACGTATTATATTTTTATTTACTTTGGGGGGAGCAGACAATGATTCTCTGATGGGGGAGACGGTGGCTAAGTTGAGGGGTGGCGGATGAAGAGGAGCTGGAGAGAGGCATGCAAGACTGCGACTCTGCTTCCTGGTCCCAACTCTGAGTTGTCAAGGTTTGGGAAATTTGGATAAAAATGATGCCAGATTGTTAGATAAATGAGACGCACCATCCAAAGTGGGATGGACACCACCTCGTCTAATAAGACCAGGTTTTCCCCAAAATAAGATAAGATAAGATAAGATAAGCCTTTATTAGTCCCACAATGGGGAAATTCCAGGATTGCAACAGCACAGGGATAGCAACACTCAGAGCAACAATCAAGAAGACAAGAAAAACAAGAGCAGCAGATATACATATGTACATATAAATATATAAACACACAGTGTGGAGCATTGTAGCTGGATGGAATAAATATATAAATATATATACACACAGTGTGGAGCATTGTAGCTGGATGGAATAAATATATAAATATATATATACACAGAGCGGAGCATTGTAGCTAGATGGAATAAACAGCATAACCGTCTGCTTAGTGATCCTACAAAGTATGAATATGTACCCATACATATTGCCATCCTTCGTAGCGACTGATATTGTCCTAGTTGTATACTGGAGGGGACCATTGTGTAAGTCTATTGTGTCTTTTGCATTCAATACTGTTAGGTCATCACGTTTTTTTGCTATCTCTGCGAGCAGCCCTGCTTAGGTTATACAGTCTGACAGCCGTAGGTAGGAAGGACCTGCGAAACCTCTCAGTTGCGCACCTAGGATGATGTAGTCTGCTGCTAAATGAGCTCCTCAGTGTGTTCAGTATGTCCTGCATAGGGTGGAACTCGGACTCCAGCAGAGATGACAGTTTAACCACCATCCTTCTCTCTCCTATCTCCTCCACTGGGTCAAGGCGCTGCCCCAGGACAGAGCTAGCTTTCTTGATCAGTTTGTTCAGTCTTTCCTATCGGCTGCTGTAATGCCACTGCCCCAGCAGACCACTCCAAAAGTGATGGCTGATGCCACCACCGTGTCGTAGAATGTCTTCAGCAGCGCCCCTTGTACACCAAAAGACCTGAGTCTCCTCAGTAGGAACAGCCTGTGCTGTCCCTTCTTGTAGAGTGTGTCGGTATTGTGTGACCAGTCTAGTTTATTGTTCAGATGAACACCCAGATACTTGTAGGATGTCACCATCTCAATGTCTATTCCCTGTATGTTTACTGGTGCTGTGAGGGGTTGTCCTTGCCTGTGGCAGTCCACCACCAGCATCTTAGTTTTCCTTGCGTTGATCTGGAGGCAGTTCCGATGGCACCAGTCCACAAAGTCCTGGATAAGTCCTCTGTACTCAGCTTCATCTCCATTGGAGATGAGGCCAACGATTGCAGAGTCATCAGAGAACTTCTGTAGATGGCAGTGTGTTGTGTTGTGTGAGAAGTCTGCAGTATAAAGGGTGAACAGGAAGGGAGCCAAAACCGTTCCCTGGGGGGCCCCTGTGCTACCGATGATCGTATCGGACACACAGTCCTGGGTTCTCACAAACTGTGGCCGGTTAGTGAGGTAGTCCAGGATCCATGATGACAGGTGCTGGTCCACCCCTGTGCACAGCAGCTTGTCCTTCAGGATCATCAGTTGGATGGTGTTGGAGAAGTCAAAGAACATGATCCTCACCACATTCCCGGGCTTCTCCAGGTGGGACAGAGAATGGTGAAGAAGGAAGATCACTGCATCCTCCATCTCAATGCCATGCTGGTAGGCGAACTGGAGTGGATCCATCGCTGGTCTCACCAGGGGGTGGAGGTGAGCAAGAAACAATCTCTCCAGGGTCTTCATCATGTGGGATGTCAGGGCCACTGGTCTGTAGCTGTTCAGGTCTTTGGGGTGGGAAGTCTTTGGTACAGGTACCACACAAGATATTTTCCACAACTGCGGTACCCTCCCCAGCTTCAGACTCAGGTTGAAGATGAGCTCCACAATCCCACACAGCTGGTCTGCACAGGACTTGAGGAGCTTTGCGCTGATGCCGTCCGGTCCCGACGCCTTCCTTGCCTTGATCTTCCCCAGCTCCATCCTCACTTGGGTCTTAGTAAGGGTCATGTTGGGGGGCTGTGTGTTGGGAGTGGGGGGGTGTTGGTGGAGTGGGGTGTGGGCAGCAGGACTCGATGTCTTTAGAGGCAGCAGTAATGGTTGTTGTGCAGTCGGGGGGGGAGGGCGATTGGTCAAACCTATTAAAAAACAGGTTCAGATTGTTCGCCCACTCCCTGCCCCCCATGGCCTGGGGGGGAGGTATTCTGGAGCCCAGATATGGTTTTAAGGTTTCTCCAGACCCCACCAATGTCGCTTTGTTGCAGCTTGTCCTCCATCTTCTTCCTGAAGCTGTCCTTGTCTTCTCTGATCTTCCTCCTCAGCTCCCTCTGTACGGACTTCAGCATCTCCCTGTTCCCCGACCTGAAGATCCTCTTCTTCTCTCTCAGAAGTGTTTTTATCTCAGGGTTGATCCAGGGTTTGTTGTTTGAGCAACACCGTATGGTCTTGGTGGGTACGGTGTTGTCCACACAGAAGCTGATGTAGTCCGTTATGGTGTGAGTGAGGCCATCGATGTTCTCACCATGTGGATCGCAGAGCTGCTCCCAGGCAGTGGTTTCAAAACAGTCCTTTAGAGTGTCCATTGCCTCCTCAGAGCATCACTTCACTGTGCGCATGACCGGAGGTTGTCTGTGCACTGGGGGTTTGTACACCAGCAGGAGATGAACCAAGTTGTGATCCGATCTCCCAAGTGGGGGGAGTGGTGATGAGGTGTACGCCTCCTTAGTGTTTGCGTAGAATAAGTCCAGTGTTTTATTGTCTCTAGTGTGGCATGTGACATACTGGGTGAACATGGGTAGAATGGGAGACAGTGGAATATGGTTGAAATCGCTTGAGATGAGGAGAAGAGCATCTGGGTGTTCTGTCTGCAGCCTGCCAGTTACTGAATGGATGACGTCACGTGCTGTCCCAGCGTTCGCCGTCGGATTTGCATAAATAACAATGCAGATCATGTGTGAGTATTCCCTCGGGAGATATGTAGGCCGCATGCTAACAGCTAGCAACTCCATGTCTTTGTTGCAGTGTTGTTGTTTAACCGTGATATGTCCCGGTCTGCACCAGTTATTATTGACATACATTATGACATACATTATGAGATATATTATTATTACCGGAGTGGTGGCTCAGTTGGTAGAGCATCCGCCCCACACCCGGGAGGCAGGGGTTCAAATCCCGGCCGGGTCATGCCGAAGACCATATAAAAGTGGAACTTCCTGCCGTCCAGCTTGGTGCTCAGCAATAATGGAATGGAGGAGGGAAATTTGTGGCGGCGCCTTGCATGGCAGCGGCCCTCTGATTCTGCACTTGGGGTGTGTGTGATTAACACAGTAGATAGGTAAAACACAATCTCGTTCTACTGTACATGATTGGTTGTACAGTTGAATGACAATAAGGGTGAGTTTTTATCACTCCTCCGCCCCTTGCCTTCCCACTGTCTGGTGTTCGGTCTGCCTGTATTGCGTGGAAACCCTCCAGTCCAATGTTAGCATCTGTTGCTAGTTCTGTTAGCCACGTCTCCGTGAGTAGCATCAGGCTACACTCCCTGTATATGCTATCGTAGCGGGAGATAGCCGCTAGCTCATCTGTTTTTCTGAGTAGCGATCGTACATTCCCCATAATAACAGATGGGAGGGCGGGTCTGTACCTTATATTCCTCGCCCGCCGTCTTATTCCAGCACGACATCCACGCCGTTTTCGTCTTATTTCTCCCGGTATGTCGAGTTTTTACCGGAGTGGTGGCTCAGTTGGTAGAGCATCCGCCCCACGCCCGGGAGGCAGGGGTTCAAATCCCGGCTGGGCCATGCCGAAGACCATATAAAAGTGGAACTTCCTGCCGTCCAGCTTGGTGCTCAGCAATAATGGAATGGAGGAGGGAAATCTGTGGCGGCGCCTTGCATGGCAGCGGCCCTCTGATTCTGCACTGGGGTGTGTGTGATTGACACTGTAGATAGGTAAAGCATAATCTCGTTCTACTGTACATGATTGGTTGTACAGTTGAATGACAATAAGGGTGATTTAATTTAATTTAATTTTAATTTTTGCGTTAGCATCATGGGCCGGTTAAGTGCTAACAGCTGTTTCCTATTGTACTGCCTCCTGCGAGAAACAGTGGATCCGTCCGCTGGCTCAGGAGACATTTGGGTGATCTACGTGTCTGTGATGGATCAAGGTGTCACCGAAACAGAAAAATGAGCTCCAATTGTCTCTGTAGCCCACATCGTTGCAGGACACCACACAGACAGCCAGCTGTTGATGGATGACATGCGGCTAAACATGTCATCACTGGTCAGATTGGGGAGGGGCCCAGAGAATACTACAGAGGCAGACGTTGTTTTAGCAAAGCCACACACCGATTCCACGCTAAGTTTTGTGACTTCCGACTGCTGGAGTCGGATGTTGTTAATGCAAGCGTGGATAACAATTGTGGAGTATTTACAGTTACTTTTAGCCAGCATTTTCAAATTTGACTCGATGTCGCCTGCTCTGGCCCCGGGAATGCATTTGACTATATCCGCTGGAGTCTCTAGGTTCATGTTTCTGACTATAGAGTTGCCAATGATCAGAGTTTTTTCCTTAGCAGGTGTGTCGCTAAGTGAGGAAAAGCAATTGGAAACATGAACAGGTTGGTGGTGAACCAGGGGCTTGCAACTATGCTTCCTTCTCACCGTCACCCACCCATTCTCTCCTGGCTGCTCAGGAGAGGTGGAAGCCGGGGGACGGCTAGCAGGCCCTATGCTAGGATGCTCCGCTGTAGCTAGGGGGAGTCTGTCATTATTAACTGGTGCTGATGGTGTTTCAATGCAGTGGAGCCAGGATTCTAAATCACACAACCTTGCCTCAAATGCCTCAAAAAGACAACATTTATTACATTTACCATTATCACTAAAGGAGACAGAGGTGTAGCTAAACGTCTGACACAGAGAGCACACCAGAGGAGAAGGGGAAGGAGAGCTATTAGCCATAGCTAGTGACTAACCCGAAGCTAACACAAACACCGATGAAAGGCAAACAGAAGGCTAAAGAGGGTGATTAGGTCACACTGAGTGCACACACAAGTGCAAGAGGCTTGTTAAACAGACGTGAGAGGTGATGGTAGATGGAAAAAAGCGATTAAAATACAATTAAAGGCAGTAACCCTCAGGAGAGTGAGGAGAACGACACCGCCAAGTATGGCTGCACCTTGGACACCGTCCAAGGATGGATAATTTTTTTTTCACACATAGGGAGCTGTTCAGAACTCCGTATACAAAGATATAGAGTGACGACAGTTAAATCAGTGGTGGTAATGCACCTGTAGGCTGGTTGCCAACCGCCAATCAAATCCAAAAGAAGAAGAACTGTTTGAAGAAGAAGAAGAAGAAGAAGAAGATTGTTCAGAACTCCTTATAAGAACTCTTTATCAAGTAATGATGGGAGGGCCCCAAAAATTGCTCTAGCCCAGGGGCCCACAACCTCCTGGATCTGGCCCTGGTCACCATGTGGATCACAGGGGATCGCCTGATTGTGGGTCTTTGTGTGACTGTAGGTTTTCTGGGATTGTGGCTTTTCCCTTCAGTCTGACAGCGCTATGAGGTTTCTGTTGTTGTCAAGTGGCGCTATATAAATAAAGGTGAATTGAATTAGAGTGAAGTACGTGGCATTAATGCACCTGTAAGCTGGTTGCCAACCGCCAATCAAATCTAAAAGAAGAAGAAATTAAAATCTGCACTACTGTATGTGACTTTACTTTGTTTGGTATTTACAGTTGCACCCCTAGACCCCCAGCCACCGCGTCCTGGTCCTGGTGGCTGTGAGTTAGTGAAGAGAAGCCAAGAGTGAACCTGATGGTAAAAATAGAGACGTGCAGAAGAAAAGCTCAGCGGGGAGGTTTCAGCTGACACAGCAGTGTCTGGTCCAGCAACTTCTCCTTTGCTGTCACATCTGTTTCCTCCCGATGCTTCACCAACGTGCACTTCTCTCATTGCTCGTCTTCTGCACACTTCATAACTTTACATGTTTATGTTAAAGTTGAAGCGGGCGGTGAACCTGGATGTTCCTGATCTTTGTGCAGCACCAGTAATGATGTTATAAGTGAGGGTTTTATGGTGACCGTTACCAGGAATCTGTGCTCACAACTTCATGACCTAAACAGGTTGTTAATGTGGTAAATTTGAGAGTTTACAGGAAAAAGTCACAAGTTTGAGAGGGGAAAAAATCCATAACCATCCACAAAATCTGTTATTTTTGTGCAAAGAAATCCCAAATACAGTGGTGTGAAAAAGTGGTTGCCCCCTTCCTGATTTCTCATTTTTTGTGTGTGTGTCACACAAATGTTCTTCTTCTTCTTTTAGATTTGATTGACGGTTGGCAACCAGCATACAGGTGCATTACCGTCATGTAGATCATCATCGCTTTATATATAATTCAAGAAATCTCCGTGTCTGTCTGTCTGTCACGACCATAGGACTCGCCAAAAGATCATTGGATCGCCTATGATGTGCCTATGATGTTTACATGATGTCTATATGATGTCATATAGACACCAAAAGATCAAAGGCAGCCTTCACTCATGATCAGAGGACTGACTCACTATGACATCATCAAAGATCAAATGCAGGCTTCACTCACAGTCATAGGACTGTCATATAGACATCATAGGCACTTCATACGCTCCGTGACGCCTGATGCCATAGCTGACATCATTAAACCCCATCTGTCACGATGTCTTCTTCTTCTTCTTTTAGATTTGATTGGCAGTTGGCAGCCAGCTGACAGGTGCATTACCGCCACTGGCTTGATTATCATCACTCTATATCTTTGTATAAGGAGTTCATATAAGGAGTTCTGAACAACTCCTTATGTGTGAAAAAATTATCCGTCCTTGGACGTGTGGTGGCTGCGGGCTCTTTTAGATTTGATTGGCAGTTGGCAGCCAGCTTACAGGTGGATTACCACCATGTGCTTCACTCTATGTCATCACTCCATCTGGTCAGGATCTGTCTCTGGATGTCACGATCATAGGACTCGCTAAAAGATCATCAGACTTGCTATGACATCATCAAAGATCACAGGCAGCCATCACAGATAAAAGGCAGTCATCACTGAACGAGTAGTGATGTCAAAGTTCAAAGGCAGGCTTCACCAGGGTTTCTGTTGCCATGGTCACAGTAACTTTCTACGGGCATGCAGAAATGCTTGCTTCTTCTTCTTCTTTTAGATTTGATTGGCGGTTGGCAACCAGCTTACAGGTGCATTAATGCCATGTACTTCACTCTGTATCATCACTCTATCTGGTCACTTGCTTTCTATGGGCATGCACGGGGATGCACTAGTCAATAACATTTCAATATTAGACAAACATAACACAAGTAAACACAAAATGCAGTATTTAAATGAAGGTGTTTAAACCTACATGGCCCTGTGTGAAAAAGTGCCCCCCCCCCCATTAAAATATAAATTAACTGGTTTATCACATCTTTGGAAAGCTGAGTTCAATTTCTCTAACCACAACCAGGCCTGATTACTGCCACACCTGTTCTCAATCAAGAAATCACTTAAATAGGACCTGCCTGACAAAGTGAAATAGACCAAAAGATCATCAAAAGCTAGACATCATGCTGCAATCCAAAGAAATTCAGGAACAAATGAGAAACAAAGTAAGTGAGATCTATCAGTCTGGAAAAGGTTATAAAGCCATTTCTAAAGCTTTGGGACTCCAGCGAACCACAGCGAGAGCCATTATCGACAAATGGTGAAAACATGGAACAGTGGTGAACCTTCCCAGGAGTGGCCAGCTGACTAAAATTACCCCAAAAGCACAGCAATAACTCATCCAAGAGGTCACAAAAGACCCCACAACAACATTCAAAGAACTGCAGGCCTCACTTGCCTCAGTTAAGGTCAGCATTCATGACTCCACCATAAGGAAGAGACTGGGCAAAAATGGCCTGCATGGCAGAGTTCCAAGACAAAAACCACTGCTGAACAAAAAGAACATAAAGGCTTGTCTCAGTTTTGCCAGAAAACATCTTGATGATCCCCAAAACTTTTGGGAAAATACTCTGTGGACTGACGAGACAAAAGTGAACTTTTTGGAAGAGGTGTGTCCCATTATATCCGGCGTAAAAGCAACACAGCATTTCAGAAAAGGAACATCATACCAACAGTAAAATATGGTGGTGGTAGTGTGATTGTCTGGGGCTGTTTTGCTGCTTCAGGACCTGGAAGACTTGCTGTGGTAAATGGAACCATGAATTCTACTGTCTACCAAAAATCCTGAAGGAGAATGTCCGGCCATCTGTTCGTGACCTCAAGCTGAAACACACTTGGATTCTGCAGCAGGACAATGATCCAAAACACACCAGCAAGTCCACCTCTGAATGGCTTAAGAAAAACACAATGAAGAGTTTAGAGTTTATTTTGTTGTATTGTTTTTTAGCAATAGAATGACAATAAAGGCACTTTGACTTTAAGAGTTACCTAGTCAAAGTCCTGACCTAAATTTGATTGAGATGCTGTGGCATGACTGTTGTGTCTGAAAATACCCCTCCAATGATGAGGCCAGGTGCCCAATTGAACTTAACTTTATTGCACTACGATAACCACAATACAGCTGCTAGGCACGGGCATTGGTAAAAAAGGCTGACCTCTGATGCCCACTGATATTTATAGGGGTGGTGTAGAGGGGGGAAAGGAAGTGGGTGCCACTACACTGCACTTCACAAATAAGAGCATCTGTATAACTATATAACCCCCCCCCCCCCCCCATGTAGAAAAGGCCAAAACACACACACACCATTAAAACCCTCCACAATTTAGGACCTCAATCACGCACTAAAAATAAAACTGAAATCGCTAAAAGGGCCTGTCACATTCACACAACAGACCTAATCTAGGAAGGATGGGTGGACTACTGTCCCAACCCACATGGCAAGATGGGTTATTCTTCCACCTTTAATTCCTAAAAGTCTGTCAAATTAAAATATTGCCATGTCTCCTAAACTAAGGTGCATAACATTAACAACACAGAACACAATATAGCATCAACAATTAAGCCACACAGAACTACACACACTCTACTGTACACTCTGTCTACTAAATCCACTACAATCACACTCTAAGTGCTCCCAAAACAAGCCAGTATGCTTTGCTTTTTTTTTTTCTATTAGAACACATGCACATAAGAACTTAACAATGGAGCTTTTTTTTTTTTTTTAACAAACCTACACTACTTCCACTTGGCGAGTTAGGGGTTGAACTGGCCTGTGGGGGCCCTGGGCAGTCTCTCAGTAAGTCCGCCCCTGGAGACGGCATGCCTCTGGGGCCACAGCTGATCACGTAGATGATGATGTGCCTCTTCTTCTCTGCCGTCAGCCACTCCTCTCGTCTGGCCCCACCATCCAAAGCCCCCTACTGTTGAAAGTAGGCTGCGCCCTGTTTAGCCATGATGCGCAGCTGTTCCTGGTGATCCTCAGGCTGTTATTTGGCCCATATTCACCATGGATATCCTTCCTCACAAGCCCAAACCACATTCATGACTCTCAGAGGGGTCTTGCTCGGCTTGCAGTGTTGCTGCTCGGAATGTGGTTTCTCTGTGCCTGTCAGTCTGGCCCTGACCGCTTTTAAAGCCACTGCAGTGGTCACCATCGTATCCCCAGATCCTCCGGCCCACTGTGGCCGAGCTCCATGGAAAGCTGGAGCGAGCTTGTCGGCATCACTCGTCAACGCAGGCACCTTGCCGTTACGCTCGGTACCCTTGTCCATGGTATTTAGAGTGCCAGCACTGAGACCCTCCTGCGTCGACCCTGAGCCCATGATGTTGTTGCCTCGGGCCATCACGATAAACTTGAAATCAGCAATCTCCGCTGACTTGTACCGCACAGTTAGCACCAGCGTTACAACCGTGCACAGCCGTCCACCTCCATAACCATAGAGTGGCGCTGGGTCTCCTGCATTTCTATAGTGGGGGAAGAATTTTCTCACCATAGCCCAATTCAGCAAAGAACCCTCCACCCCTGTGTCGATCAGCAGCGGCACCTTCACACCATCCAACTCGACTGTGCAGAATGTGTACCCGCTGGTACTCAGAGACACCGTGTGGACAGTTGTTGGAGTGGGGGGTCGATTTTCCTTGTGGCCTCTCCGGCTCGGACATACAGCACACCCTGGCATCGTGGTTCAAGTGTCCACACTTGCTGCAGCGCTTCCCTCTCGCCGGGCAGTCCCTGGCCTTGAAGCGATGTTTCACGGACCCACAACTCATACAGACGGGTTTTCATGGGGCAGACCTAAATTTTGCAGCGTTGGTCTCTACAGCGTCGTCCTCAACACTGCCATTGCTGTCTGGGTCCGCTACTTGCGCTGTGGCAGGAAACTCCAGCTGCCGCTGTGACTGGCACCCACTTAGCTCTGAAGCTAGCTTGTCCGCTGTCTCCAATTGGAGAGCTAACTTGATAGCTCCAGCCAGTGTCAAGTCACCCTGTACTGTGAGCAGTTTCGTCCGTATCACAGCGTTGTTGGTGTGCTCCGCCAACTGGTCGCGCACCATCTCCCCCTCCAGCAGCCCAAAACGACACTCACTAGCCAGTAGTTTCAGGTCGGCAATGAACAGCTGGATAGGTTCACTTGCCCATTGGTGGAGCTGCCAAAACCTGATCCTCCGGACAATGATGCTGTCCGGGGCACAAAAATGGCACGCCATTAGCTCAACCACATCTTCAAATGTCTCCGAATCACCGAATGTGGTTAGGATCCGCTGGCCCTTGATTCCCAAATTGTGCACCAGGAGCGCATGTGCCCTCAGCTTGTCCGTCTCAACCAGGTTAAGCACCTCAACATAGGTCTCGAAGGCCACTGAAAATACCCCTCCAATGATGAGGCCAGGTGCACAGTTGAATTTAACTTTATTGCACTACAATAACCACAATACAGCTGCTAGGCACGGGCATTGGTAAAAAAGGCTGACCTCTGATGCCCACTGATATTTATAGGGGTGGTGTAGAGGGGGAAAAGGAAGTTGGTGCCACTACACCGCACTTCACAAATAAGAGCATCTACTGTATATAACACTGACCTTAAAAAGGCGGTTCATGCTCAAAAAACCCTCAAATTTGACATAATATTGGGCCCAGGGAACACGCACACAGGCTCGAGTGAGATTCAAGAGCTTTATTCAACAACAGCTGGTGTTTGGATGCGTGAGTGTGAGGTGTGAATGGGTTGTTGGAGGACAGGGAGTGCCGAGGGTGGAACAGTGCGCCGTGCAGCCAGGCAACCCTAAGGGCAGAGCAAAGACAAGGGTGAGTACAGATCTTCACCATGCAGGGTTAACACACAAAGTGCTGCTTACTTGCAGATATCGAGGTGGCTGGCGTTGGCAAGTTGGAGACTCCTGCCTGGAGGACAGCGCCCAGGTGCGCGCTCGGCGAGGCGAGGATGGGAAGGACGAGGATGAGGCGAAGGAGGGAGTAATCCGCCACCAGGAGGATCCACCTGTGCACAGGGGAGAATACTGGAGAACAGGCAAGGAGAAACACAGCTTACGTGCGTGAGGAGCGATGGCGCAGGCCGGGAAGAAACGGTCCTGCGCTGGAGTAGGGAGCGTAGACGATCAAACGGCTCCAGGCCGAGGCTTCGGTCAGAGCGGGTTAAATAGTTGGAGGCTGATGAGGCGCAGGTGTGCGCGCAGCTGAAGCAGATGACAGGCGAGAGCGAGTTGTGACAGTACTCCCCCCTCGAGCAGCGCCTCCCGGCGTTGGCTTACCTGGGTGCACCCGGTGGAACTCCGCGATAAGTTGTTTATCCAGCACGAAGGAAGGGTGCACCCAGGATCTGCACCTTGGGCTGCACGGTGGCGCAGTGGTTTAGCACTGTGGCAGCACAGTTTTACCCTCGGCCGGGGGACCGCGGGGATCATGAGATCGTGGGTTCGATCCCAGCCCCCGACCAACAGTGAGCTGTGTGGAGTTTGCATGTTCTCCCCGTGTTGCGCGGGTTTACTCCGGGATTTCTCCGGTTTCCTCCCGCACACCAAAAACATGTAGGTTTAGGGCGCTCGCGCACGCAGCGACCAGCAGCGGTGGCTTATCAACAGACTGCAAACCAAGTCTACCTACGGGTACAAATAAGTAACAAAAAAAAAAAAAAAAAAAAAAAAAAAAAAAAGGATCTCCACTCTGGGCCATACCCCTCCCAGTCCACCAGATATTGTAGCCCGCGACCCCAGCGTCGGGAGTCCAGGATGGAGGTGACCCTCCACGCCGGGTTGCCGTCGATCATCACGGGAGGGGGAGGCGCCCTAGGAGGAGGACAGAGTGGGTCAGTGATCATAGGTTTAACTTGGGAGACGTGGAATGTAGGACAGACACGGAGGGAGGGGGGGAGAGCCAAACGCACAGCCACCGGATTAATTACCTTAGTCACCGGGCAGGGACCGATAAAGCGTTGCGCCAGCTTTTTCTTCTCCGCCTTCAAATTGATGTCGCGGGTCGATAACCACACCTGCTGGCCCACCTGGTAACGAGGAGCGGCTCTCCTGTGGTGATTAGCTGTGTTGGAGTTGCGCTCCACTGTGCGTAATAGCACTTGGCGCGTCTTGGTCCACAGGCGCCAGCAGCATCTGAGATGCGCCTGGATGGAGGGAACTGCCACCTCACCCTCCTCCTCGGGGAATAATGGGGGGGTCATACCCCAGAGACACCCGGAAAGGGGACATCCCGATGGCCGATGATAAGGTGGAGTTATGGGCGTATTCCACCCAGGGCAGATGGGTGCTCCAGGAAGAGGGACTCGAGGAGGTGACACAGCGCAACGCAGCCTCCAGCTTCTGGTTGGTGCGCTCGCACTGCCCATTGGATTGTGGGTGGTGGCCGGAGGAGAGACTCATCGTGGCCCCCAGGGCGCTGCAAAAGCACCTCCAGACCTTGGACACGAACTGAGGCCCCCGGTCGGAGACAACATCAGCCGGGATCCCATGTAGCCTGACAACATGCTGGACCAATAGGTCAGCTGTTTCCCGCGCCGTAGGGAGGCCGTGGAGCGGCACAAAATGGGCAGCCTTAGAAAACCGGTCCACGATGGTCAGGATGGTGTTGTAAGAGTTGGAAGTGGGGAGACCGGTGATGAAATCCAGGGCTACATGCGACCAGGGCCTACCGGGGACCAGCAGGGGATGGAGAAGCCCCACTGGGGGGGAGTTAGAGGTCTTGTTCGTAGCGCACCGGGGGCAGGCACGGACGTAGTTGGCAACATCATTCCGCAGTCCGGGCCACCAGAAGGATCGTTGGAGGAGATCCACCAACCGGGAAATTCCAGGATGACAGGCAAGCTTAGACGTGTGTGCCCAATGGATGACATCACCCTGGACAGATGATGGCATGAACAGCCTCCCAGCTGGGCCGCCGCCAGAATCAGATTCGGCCTCTTGTGCTCTCCGGACCTTGTCCCTGATGGACCAAGAAATGGCCCCCATGACGCACGAGGTCAGCAGGATGGTGTGGTCTTGCTCCTCCAGGGCTTCAGGGGCAAACTGTCTGGACAGCGCATCAAGCTTGCCATTCTTGGAGCCAGGGCGATAGGTGATCGTGAATCTGAAGTGGCCGAAGAACAGAGACCAGCGCACCTGGCGGGCATTCAGATGCTTGGCCGCCCTAAGGTGCTCCAAATTCTTGTGGTCTGTCCAGACCACAAAAGGCTGCGCTGCTCCCTCCAGCCAATGACGCCACTCCTGCAGTGCGAGTTTCACTGCCAGGAGTTCCCTGTCACCGACGTCATAATTCCGCTCCGCTGCAGACAGGCATCGAGAGAAGAAGGCGCAGGGGCACACCACCCCATCCACTGGACAGCGCTGGGATAAAACTGCCCCCACCCCTGTGTCGGATGCATCCACCTCGGCCAGGCACTGTAGAGTGGGGTCAACCTGGGTCAGGACCCGGGAGGAGGAGAACTCCATCTTCAGCATCTCAAAGGCTGATGCTGCTTCCTCTGTCCACTGGAACGGCACCTTGGGGGAGGTGAGGCGGGTCAGGGGAGAGCAGATGGAGCTGTACTTCAGCACAAAACGGCGGTAGAAGTTGGTGAATCCTAAGAATTGTTTCAACTGTTTTCTGGATGAGAGGGTGGGCCACTCGACCACCGCTTTGACCTTGGCAGGGTCGGGGAGAAGCTGATTGTGGGACACGACAAAGCCCAGGAAGGTGGCCTTATTGGTGTAAAATTCACACTTCACCACCTTCACATACAACCTGTTCTCGAGGAGCCGCTGGAGGACCCGCCTCACGTGGGCCTGATGCTCCTCCCCAGACCAGGAGAAGATCAGGATGTCGTCCAGGTAGACGAATACGAAGACCCCAAGGAAATCATGAAGGACATCGTTTATGAGTCGTTGGAAGACGGCCGGCGCGTTGGTGAGCCCAAACGACATGACCAAATACTCAAAATGGCCACTGGGCGTCCGAAATCCCGTCTTCCACTCGTCGCCCTCCCGGATCCGAATGAGGTGGTACGCACTGTGGAGGTCCAGCTTGGTAAACCAGGAGGCCCCCTGGAGGGAGTTGAAAGTGGAGTCCTTGAGGGGCAGCGTGTATTTGTCTTTCACCGTGATGTCATTTAAGGCCCGAAAGTCTATACACGGCCGCAGGGACCCATCCTTCTTAGACACGAAGAAGAATCCGGCTCTGAGTGGGGACGAGGAGGGGCGGATGATGCCTGCGCTGAGTGACTCTCTTATATATGCGTCCATGGATTCACGCTCCGGGGCAGACAGGCTGTAAAGACGACCAGATGGCAAGGGCGCCCCTGGGCGGAGATTTATGGCGCAGTCATACGGGCGGTGGGGGGGAAGAGACAGCGCTTTGGACTTAATGAAGACGAGCCCCAGATCATGGAACTCTGGAGGCACCAAGGAGAGGTCCGGCGGGGGTGAGTTGGAGGCTGGGAGAGGAACAGACAGAGCGCAGGCAGCGGATTGCAAGCAGGTTCCCATGCAGAAGGTGCTCCAAGAGTGGACACTGCCGGACTGCCAATCAAAAACTGGGTTGTGGAGGCGCAGCCAACGATAGCTCAGGATGACAGGGGAAGCTGAGGTGGGCAGGATGAACAGACTTGAATCCTCCCTGTGATTACCAGAGATGATGACGGAGATGGGTTTAGTTCGGTGAGTGACCCTCTCCAGAGGTGTGTGGGAGAGAGTGACTAGGTTAAGGGGGGCTGGCAATGCTTGGCATGGGATGCCCAGGCGGGTTGCCAGGCTCTTAGAAATGAAATTCTGTTCCGCCCCAGAGTCCACCAGTGCTTGAGTGACATGCCCGATGGAGTTGTGACAGAACCTGATTGGAAGAAGGCATTTGGAGAGGTGATTTGGCTGGGTTGCGTCCGTCAGACCCCCTACAGCGAAAGAGAAGAGATTAATTCGGATAGCCATTCCGGCTGATCCCGGCAGACCAGCTTGTCCCGCAGATTGGAATTTAGACTGCGGAGGAAGATGCTGCAGAGGGCAGCATCGTCCCAACCAACTTCCTCCGCTGCCACCCGGAAGTTGACAGCGTAGTCGGCTGCCAATCGACTACCCTGGTGAAGATTAAGTAGCTGATCGGTTAGCACGCTGTCATGATCCGAGTGATCAAAAACTTCATTGAAGTCGTGCACGAACTGGGCATAGGTCAGGTTCGCGTAGCTGGGCCTCGCCATAACGGCGTAAGCCCAAGCTAACGCTCACCCTTCCAGGGGGTTGGTAACATACCCAATCTGGCTATGGTCAGAGGGAAAGTCCCCGGGGACAAGCTGGAACACCAACTCACACTGAAGAAGAAACCCGCGCGCTTCGCCGAGCTTTCCGCTGAAACGCGAGGGTGTCGGAATAGGTGTGAGCCGGGTTGGCGGCCCGGAGCTAGCCTGGCTAGCTAGGGAAGCAGCGGGAGCTGGCCCGCTATGCTGAGCCAGAGGGAACGCCTGCTGGGGATCCAGACAATCCAACCGGTGAGTGATGTTTGTAAGTTGATTGAGAATGACCTGCTGCTGATGAGCAATTAAATCCACCCGAGCCTCGAGGGTGGAAAGACAGCGTGCAAGCCCGCTGTCCGCTGGGCCACCCTGCTGGAGCCGTACTGACATAATATTGGGCCCAGGGAACACGCACACAGGCTCGAGTGAGATTCAAGAGCTTTATTCAACAACAGCTGGTGTTTGGATGCGTGAGTGTGAGGTGTGAATGGGTTGTTGGAGGACAGGGAGCGCCGAGGGTGGAACAGTGCGCCGTGCAGCCAGGCAACCCTAAGGGCAGAGCAAAGACAAGGGTGAGTACAGATCTTCACCATGCAGGGTTAACACACAAAGTGCTGCTTACTTGCAGATATCGAGGTGGCTGGCGTTGGCAAGTTGGAGACTCCTGCCTGGAGGACACCGCCCAGGTGCGCGCTCGGCGAGGCGAGGATGGGAAGGACGAGGATGAGGCGAAGGAGGGAGTAATCCGCTGCCAGGAGGATCCACCTGTGCACAGGGGAGAATACTGGAGAACAGGTAAGAAGAAACACAGCTTACGTGCGTGAGGAGCGATGGCGCAGGCCGGGAAGAAACGGTCCTGCGCTGGAGTAGGGAGCGTAGACGATCAAACGGCTCCAGGGCGAGGCTTCGGTCAGAGTGGGTTAAATAGTTGGAGGCTGATGAGGTGCAGGTGTGCGCGCAGCTGAAGCAGATGACAGGCGAGAGCGAGTTGTGACAGAATTACAACAATTCTGCAAAGATAAGTGGGCCAGAATTCCTCCACAGCACTGTAAAAGACTCATTGCCAGTTATTGCAAACGTTTGATTGCAGTTGTTGCTGCTAAGGGTGGCCCAACCAGTTATTAGGTTTAGGGGGCAATCACTTTTTCACACGGGGCCATGTAGGTTTGGATTTTTTTTCCCTTCATAATAAACACCTTCATTTAAAAACTGCATTTTTTGTTTACTTTTGTTATCTTTGTCTAACATTTAAGTGTGACAAACATACAAGAAAAAATGAGAAATCTGGAAGGGGCAAACACTTTTTCACACCACTGTAGGTGGGAGAAGTTGAATATTTACAAGGAAAAGTCTTACAAACTTACCTGGAAAAAACATGAAAAGAAAATACAAGATAAGCAAAACAACAATGTTGTAAATTGGACCAATGAGATCAAGTTTTATAGGATAAACAGCACTAATGTGCTCAGAATGAATTCAGGCCACACCCTGAAACCTTGTTTAATGACAGGATATAGTGCAGCATCCAAATCCACAAGCTGCTGAGAGGAGAGAAGAGGGCCTGTTTCCTCATGTCCCAGTAAAACAGTTGCTGTGTGGAGGAATAAGTTCAGGCGAGACATGACGAGCTGCAAGGCTGCAGAGTTTTATTTCCTCCATCAAAATGAGATGCACTTGTAGCGCTGTGCACTACAGTGGTCTACTGTGCTGTGTTGTGTGTGCTGCGTTCTGAGGCATGTATCGTCAGCTCTTTTATATGTTATACAAACAGAAAGAATGCATGGCACATTAGCATATTGATATACATATCAGTCAATACATATGATTAGCCTGATCAATGTTTATATTTATATATCTATATATTCATTCCATCTAGCTACAATGCTCCGTACTGTGTGTTTATATACTCATATATTTATCCCATCCAGCTACAATGCTCTACACTGTGTGTCTGTGTGTATATATATATATATATTTATAGTAATATGTACATATGTATATTAGCTGCTCTTGCTTGATTGCTTTTTTTTTCTTACCTTCTGATTGTTGCTCTGAGTGTTGCTATCCCTGTGCTGTTGCAATCCTGGAATTTCCCTGTTGTGGGACTAATAAAGGCTTATCTTATCTTATCTTATCTTATCTTATCTTATCTTATCTTATCTTATCTTAACTGGCACCTGGACATCTTCCCTTAATCCGGGGATGTATAAACAATAGTCCATTGTTCTGGTTTTCTGATTCTAGGTATTACAAGTAATCCTGCATTTTGGGAGCGTAGTGCTCTGTTAGGATAATACGGTAGTATCAGATCTTTTAAATAAAAAGGGGCCTGATTGTTTAGAGCTTTGTAAGTGAGAAGAAGGATTTTAAACTTAATTCTAGACTCTATGGGAAGCCAATGAAGGGAGGCCAGAACCGGAGAGATATGATCTCTCTTTCTAGTACTTGTTAAAACTCTTGCTGCAGCATTTTGGATCAGCTGAAGACTTTTAAAAGATGTTTTAGGACAACCTGATAATAAAGAATTACAATAATCTAATGTAGAGCTAACAAAAGCGTGGATTAGTTTCTCTACATCACTCTGAGACAAGATGCTCCTAATCTTGGCAACATTACGCAAATTATAGAAGTCAGTCTGAGAAACAAGTTTAATATGTGAATTAAAAAACAGATCTTGATCAAAAATAACTCCAAGGTTCCTCACAGAACTATTAAGAGAAAGAGTAACTGCATCCAAACTAAGAGTTTGATTTGGAAAGGTACTTCTAAGGTTTTTTTGGACCAACTAGAATGACTTCAGTCTTATCTGAATTTAATAGCAGGAAATTACAAGTCATCCAAGCTTTGACTTCCTGAAGACAGGTCTCTAACTTGACTAACTGATTACATCATCTGGCTTCATTGACAGGTACAACAGTGTGTCATCTGCATAACAATAAAAATGTATACCGTGCTATCTAAAAATGTTGTCTAGCGGAAGAGTATATAAACTAAAATGAATAGGGCCTAGCACAGATCCCTGTGGAACTCCGTGACTGAGCTTTGAGTTGGAAGAAAACTCATTATTGATATGAACAAACTGGAACCTATCAGATAAATAAGATCTAAGCCACTGCAACGAAGTTCCATTAAGTCCAATATGGTGTTCTAATCTATCAAGTAAAATATTATAATCAACAGTATCAAAAGCTGCACTAAGGTCTAAAAGGACAATTACAGAAACAAGTCCATTATCTGATGCGATGAGGAGGTCATTATTGACTTTCACTAAAGCTGTTTCAGTACTATGATGGACTCTAAACCCAGAACGAAACTCTTCAAATAAACTATTTCCCTGCAAGTGGTCAAATAATTGTGTAGCAACAACGCTTTCTAAGATTTTTGAAATGAAAGGCAGATTAGAGATTGGTCGATAGTTAGCTAAAACTCCTGGATCCGGCGTTGGCTTTTTGAGTAAGGGTTTAATTCCAGCAGTTTTAAAAGCCTGCGGTGCATGGCCTAATGTTAATGAAGAATTGATTATTTGAAGAATAGAGATACTGTCATGATTCACCCCATTAGGGCAGAGAGGAAAGACCCAAATGCTGAACTGCTAGTTTGTGAAATATTTTAAGAACACAAAGTGCACCAACACAAAAATCAAAACTTTCAAACAAACAAAAAAACAAACTTACGAATACGCTCACCAGAACAAGAGCAGGGTTCAGGTGAGGACGACGAGGAAGAAACTTAAATAATCCAGCAACAAAAAATGAAAAAAAAAAACAGCTGTTAAATAAGGATAGAAACAAATGAAACAAGTGATAGCAGGTGTGGGTCACCTGAATGGGCAGGAGAAAACAAAGATACAATTTAGACCAGCTGGGAATATTGAGAGGGGAGAGAGGGGCCTGACAGCTAACAGGGACCCCGCCTAAGAGGAGCAGCAACCCAATAACGTCACTGACAGCTGTCAACCTAGAAGGAGAGCACAACAGAATAAAAATATTAAGAGATGGCAAAATAAAAACAAGTAACCTCAAAAATGTGAATAACAAACTATAATAAACAAAAACAGGAAAATAAATCATACTAAGAAACAATACAGAATAGGTGGCAAATCAACCAAGGGAAAAAATAACAGGAATTGCAACTCAAAATGACAACATTGTACAAATATGAAAAAAGGCAAAAAGACTGAGCCCGGTTAAATCCCCCCGTGCTCAGATCGTGACAGCTACCAATAAATGGGAAGACTTCTTTAAATAACCTGGTAGGAATAGGGTCTAAAATACATGTTGAAGGCTTGGATGAGGAAATTATTTTGTCTAACTCTAAAAGGTCAATTGGAGTAAACTCATCCAAACAGATATCAGTTGAAGGAGTTGTAGTAGATACTGTACTTAAGTTAACTGTGGGAAGAATCTGATTGATTTTATCTCTGATAGATGAAATTTTATTATTGAAAAAGTTCATAAAGTCCTGACTAGTAAGCTCTAAGGGAATGCTAGGATTGACAGAGTCCTGACTCTTTGTCAGCCTGGCTACAGTGCTGAGAAGAAACCTGGGATTATTCTTGTTCTCTTCTATTAATGCAGATTAATAACTCATTCTAGCTTTTCTAAGAGATTTTTATAAACTAGAAGATGATTTCTCCAAGCTGAACAGATTTCATCTAATTTAGTGGAGCACCATTTTCTTTCTAATTGACGAGTCTTCTGCTTTAAGCTACGAGTTTCTGTGTTGAACCAAGGAGTTACAAATCTCTGATTAGACTTTTCATTTATTAAAGGGTCCACCGTGTCTAGAGTCTGATGCAGAGAAGCTGTAACATTATCTACCATGCTATCAACAATTACAGAAGGAGCAAGCTGTCTATAGCTTATCTCCGTTGAGTTGACACATGGCATAGAGGAAACAGTCTGCTTAAATTTGGTAATGTGGAGAATGTGCGGAAGGATGAGACTGAGTTTATTCCTCAGGTTCAGCTTTATTCACAAGCACATACTCCAACAATTTCAAAGCAGAAAAAGAGGATGGATAATCGTCACATCTGTCTTCTATACCCCGGACATCAAAACTGCAGTCACGTGGTGTTTAATCAAACATACAGTCACATGGTACTTAATCCCAGTCACAATGTAACTCTTCTGATCTTCCCACCATCATCCTTTAGTCTCTGGTGGTCCGGAAATCTCTCCAGGTCATCTCCTTGAAACAAAGGCCAAATCTCACACTCTCCCGTTATCTCTCGGAGGCTCAGTCCCTTTGTTCCCTGAGACGCGCAGCACACAATAAACACACAGCAATATATTTGTGGAGCATATGTAACCAACATATGTGCCCACATGCCCCCCCCAAACGTCTAAGATGGAACAATCATAACCAGAGATGCATGACATAATAACATTACTACATATCAATCCACCAGTTGCCTAGGTCTAAGTCTTCTGCCGTATTTGCTGTAAACCGGCTTTACTGCCTCTGCAGTGTCCTCCTGCTGTGGGACTGTTGCCTGTGGATTAGAACTGTTAGTCAATCTCTGTGGGTGTTCTGGGGAATGCCCACTAGGGGGTCTGCCGCGACGGGGGGCCCTCGCCAACTGCACTGCTTCATCCACCAAAACAAAAGTGGGTTTGAGTCTGTTTATACCAGTTACCTCCTTTCTGTCTCCCAAATCTAGCAAAAAATGCTTCTCTCCTGTTTCCAGCACCCTAAACGGTCCATCGTACGGCGGCCGCAAGTTTGGGCGATGGGCATCATGTCTGACAAAAACAATCTCCGCATTTTTTAAAGCTTTCGGCACAAAAACGTGAGGGAAGCTGTGATGAACCGGGCCAGGAAGCGTGTTTGATCCCGTGTCGCTCTGCAACTGCTGAGCGGGGGGGGCAATTTGGCGCAGGATTATCGGGGAGAAATTCCCCGGGCAGCTGGAGAGGCTGTGCAAAAACTAACTCAGCTGAGGAGGCTTGCAAATCCTCCTTAGGTGCAGAACGCAACCCCAATAAAACCCACAGAAGCCTGTCTACCCAATTTGTATCTATAAGCGACGCTCTGAGGGCTGCTTTCAATGACCTATGGAAACGTTCGCATAAACCGTTAGCCTGGGGGTTGTACGCGGTAGTGCGGTGGATCGTTACCCCCAGGCTGCGGGCCATCAATGACCAGAGCTCGGAAACAAATTGAGGACCTCTGTCAGACGTTATATCCGACGGAACTCCAAAGCGCGCTACCCAAGCTGTTAAAAACGCGCGCACCACCTCCTCGGCTGTGGTTGATGCCAGTGGGACCACTTCCGGCCAACGCGTGGTGCGGTCCACCATTGTCAAAAGGTGTGTGTACCCCTGTGACGACGGAAGGGGGCCTACCAAGTCGACATGCACATGATCAAAGCGCTTAGCCGGGATGTGAAAAGGCTCCAAAGGAGCTCTAGTGTGTTTGTGTATTTTGGCTCGCTGACAAACTACGCAGGCTGTCGTCCATTCCTTGACCTGTTTGCGCAACCCCGGCCAAACAAATTTCTCTCCTACCATTTTGACCGATGCACGCACCCCCGGGTGCGCCAGAGAATGAATCAAGTCAAAAACGTGGCGGCGCCACGCAGCTGGTACCACCGGACGCGGCCGTCCAGTGGAGGTATCGCAGATTAGGGGGGGCATACCAACTTGCAGCACCTTGTCCTCCAGCCTTAACCCTGTTGGTCCAGACTGGAGCGCGCGCACGTCCGCATCGCTAACCTGCTCCGCGGCCATGGCTGCATAATCTAACCCTACGCGGACCGGGGCTGCACGCGCTCCCGCGTCGCTACTCTGGCCCACGGCCATGGCTGCAGAGTCTGCACCCACAGGGCCTGAAGCCGCCACAGCACGTGAGAGGCAGTCTGCCACTACATTATATTTGCCTGTGACATGCTGGATATCGGTGGTGAACTCCGATATCGCGGCCAGCTGTCTCTGCTGCCGGCCCAACCAAGGTTCCAAAATCTTGGCCATCGCAAAAGTCAGCGGTTTGTGGTCCACGAACGCGGAGAAACGGCGCCCTTCCGGCCAGAACTGGAAGTGGCGGATGGCCAAGTGCAGAGCCAACAACTCCCTGTCGAATGCGCTGTATTTTCACTGGCTATCGCGCAAGGTTTTGCTGAAAAATGCGAGCGGTTGCCAGGTCCCAGCTACATATTGTTACACGATCGCCCCTACAGCTACATCAGACGCGTCAGTGGTGAGCGCCATGCGGGCCGTTGGAACTGGGTGTGCCAACAAGGCAGCATTTGCCAGTGCTGATTTGACTTGAGAGAATGCGCGCTCCCGCTCAGGAGACCATTCGATTTTATTCGTGGGTTTTTGTTTTTTTAGTGCAACGTACAATGGTTGCATGAGCTTCGCTGCAGTGGGGAGGAAACGGTTATAAAAATTAACCATTCCCAAAAACTCCTGTAACGCTTTGACTGTTTGAGGTTGGGGAAAATTTGTTATTGCGCGCACTTTATCGGGCAGAGGGACCGCTCCTTCTGGCGAAATGCGATGCCCCAAAAAATCAATCTGCGCCACCCCAAACTAACACTTCGCTGGGTTAATTATTAACCCATACTCTGCCAACCTCCGGAAAACTGCTGTGAGGTGGCTTTCGTGTTCATCTTCGGACATGCTGGCTACCAAAATGTCGTCCAAATAGACGAACACGAAAGGGAGGTCGCGTAGGACCGCGTCCATCATGCGCTGGAACGTCTGCGCCGCACCCTTGAGTCCAAAAGGCATGCGCAAAAACTCAAAAAGCCCGAAAGGAGTTATTACCGCTGTTTTGGGTATGTCCTGAGCGCGCACTGGAACCTGATGGTAACCGCGTACTAAATCTATTTTAGAAAAAATGCGCGCCCCCGCCAAATGAACCGAAAAATCTTGGATATGCGGGATTGGGTAGCGGTCGTGTGCTGTGGCGTTATTCAACCTGCGGAAATCACCGCAAGGTCGCCACGAGCCATCAGCCTTTGGGACCATGTGCAGTGGTGAAGTCCAGGGGCTTTTCGAACGCCTGATGATGCCCAGATTTTCCAGGTTGGCAAACTCCTCGCGCGCTATGGTCAGTTTAGCTGAGTCCAGGCGCCGAGCTTTTGCAAAAACGGGCGGGCCGGTGGTAGTGATATGATGTTCCACCGTTCCAACGTTGGGACTGTGAGTGCTGGGAACTGAGTGAGGAGTGCGTGGAACTTACCACCCGCAGCTGTGACGTTGGCTTGTGCAGTTGGCGGCGCCACTCGAGCTGTGCAGGGAATAGAGTGAAAGGAGAGTGCATTAACCAGATGTCTGTTAGCAAGATCAACCAATAAACCATGTGAGCACAAAAAATCAGCCCCTAACATGTTGAAATTGACTGCCGCTACAACGAAAGTCCACTCAAATGCACGGCCCTGCAAAGACAGAAGCAGAGTCCTCTCACCAAAGGTCTTAATCGCTGAGCCGTTCGCTGCTGACACCCGGGGACCCTTAGAATCAGAATCAGAATCAGATTTATTGCCATTGTTCATGTAGTACACAAACTAGGAATTTGTCTCGGTGCCATGCTGCAACATTAAACATGATAAAATAAAAGAAATAAACTATACATGCAATAAAGTGTAGAATAAGAGTAAGTGATACTGGTCAGCAGTTAAAATATATTAGCGAGCAGCAGATACTGTGGAGAACTATATAGTGCAGTCGGTAATGCAGGAAGAAAACAGTGATGATTGACATGAGTCTGGTTGAGCTGCTGTACATGGTGCACGAGAGTCAATAAGTCACTTAGTGTTCAGCAGTCTGATGGCAGAGGGGAAGAAGCTGTTCATGTGACGGGAGGTTTTAGTCTGGATGGACCGAAGTCTTCTACCTGAGGGGAGGGGGGCAAACAGTACGTGACCAGGGTGTGAGGGATCGGCTATGATCCGGCCAGCACGCCTCCGGGTCCTGGAGATGTACAGATCCTGGAGAGATGGGAGCTTGCAGCCGATCACCTTCTCAGCAGTGCGCACGACGCGCTGCAGCCTTAGTCTGTCCCTGGCAGTGGCTCCTGCGTACCACACGGTTATGGAGGTGGTGAGGATGGACTCGATGATGGCTGTGTAGAACTGCACTAACATCTTGGTGGGTAGCTTAGACGGCATCAGCCGGTCTGCGTAGGAAGGCGTGATGAAACTCAGCTGGGAGCCTGTGTCCACAAGGAAATGCCTCCCCGAGCGTGCATCCGTCAGGTAGAGCAGCTTGTTCTCCTCCCCGAGGGCCGCAGCCGCTACCGACCCCCGGTCTTGGCGTTTCCCGAACGCTTGAAGTGGCACGGTGGGAGGCACTTGTGTGCCCTCTCTGCAAAGCGGCGATGATAGAAGCAAAGGACGTCGTCCGCTCCGTGTTGCTTGGTCCTTGCTGCTGCCGTCATCAGTGAGTCTGGTGCTGCAACCACTGGCCCCATGCCGTCTCCGGACATTGCTCCTAGCTCTGCTGCCGCCGCCGAAACCGTGCTCCGTTTGTGGGCGTCGACGAGTCGTTGCGCCTCCTTGCTCAGCCCATGGTAGTCTCGCCGGGCCAACCGAGGTGAGTCTGCCAGGGTAACTCTCACCGCTGGCGGCAGGGTCCAGAGGAAAAGGTGGGCGAAGATAAAGTCGCAATCCTCGGAGTCTCTCAGCCTCAGCATTTTCACAATCAGGTCTACGGGTCTGTCGTTCTCCGACTCTGTCAACGCTAGGAGCCCCTCTGCTCGCTGTTGCACCGAGGGGGTGAAGTGGCTGATAAGCGCAGCCTTCAATGTGCTGTACTTGTCGCTGTCCGGTGGGTGATTGACCAGATCCTCCACCCTCTGGACTGTGTGGCTGTCCAGCTTCGCCACCACATGGTAGAATTTCGTGTCGTCTCTCGAGATTCTCCAGAGGTTGAACTGCGCCTCGACCACGCTAAACCAGGAGCGCGGACTATGCTGCCAGAAGTCCGGCAGCTGGAACATGGCGGCAGTCATCAGGCTGGCTTCTGCCGAGCCCCGCTCGGGAGAATTATCTCTGCTCATGCTTCGTCGTAAGGTCACCAGTGTGGGGAATGTGCGGAAGGATGAGACTGAGTTTATTCCTCAGGTTCAGCTTTATTCACAATCACATACTCCAACAATTTCAAAGCAGAAAAAGAGGATGGATAATTGTCACATCTGTCTTTTATACCCCGGACATCAAAATTGCAGTCACGTGGTGTTTAATCAAACATACAGTCACATGGTACTTAATCCCAGTCACAATGTAACCCCTATGATCTTCACACCATCGTCCCTTAGTCTCTGGTGGTCTGGAAATCTCCCCAGGTCATCTCCTTGAAACAAAGGCCAAATCTCACACTCTCCCGTTATCTCTCGGAGGCTCAGTCCCTTTGTTCCCTGAGACGTGCAGCACACAATAAACACACAGCAATATATTTGTGGAGCATATGTAACCAACATATGTGCCCACAGTAACAGCATCATCTGAGAGGCATTTACTGTAGTAATATTTTTTTAGGAGCCAACTAGTCAGAAATAGTAAAATCAAAGGTTAACAGACAATGGTCTGACAGTACAGGGTTATGAGGAGACACTACAAGATTTTCTATTTCTATGCCATACGTCAGAACAAGGTCCAATGTATGGAGTAATGGGTAGAATAATGGGTAGAATTTCCTACTTTCTAAAAAAAACCCCATCAAATCTAATATTGAATTAAATGCCATATTAAGGCAATCACTATCTACATCTACTGTACATGTATATTAAAGTCCCCTACTATAATTATTATTATTACTATATTATTATCTGATTTCAGCACTAAATCTGCTAAGAATTCGGCAAATTTGGATTAAAAACTATGAGTAACCTGAGGGAGGACAATAAACTGTGGAAAATAAAATTGGGTTTAACCTAAAATTGCTAAAATGCCAAAAACTGAGGACCAGGCCCTCAAAGGAATTATAACGCGTTTTTTGCTTTACATTAACTAGTAATTTGTAATGGTAAATCATCGCTACTCCTCCTCCACGACCAGAACTTCTGGGATTTTGATAGTTTAAATAACCAGAGGGAGTTGATTTATTTAAACCAACATAATCCTCTTGCCCTAATCAAGTCTCTGTAAGGGAAATTAAATCAATCTGATGATCAATTAACAGATCATGGACTAACAGAGACTTGGGAGTTAGAGACCTAATATTTAACAAAGCACATTTAATTTTTAAATTATGAGGAGGAACAGAGGCCAAATCATTCAATTTAGAGGCTTTATGTTTAATTTGAGTTTTACCAACTTTTTGTTTAATCACTTTGGGATGCTTATACATTATATTTTTATTAACTTTGGAGGGAGCAGACAACGATTCTCTGATGGGGAAGACAGGGGCTAAGCTGAGGGGTGGCGGATGAAGAGGAGCTGCAGAGAGGCGTGTAAGACTGCGACTCTGCTTCCTGGTCCCAACTCTGAGTAGTCATGGTTTTGGAAATTTGGATAAAAAAGATGCCAGATTGTTAAATAAATGAGACGCACCATCCAAAGGGGGATGGATGCTGTCTCGTCTCATAAGACCAGGTTTTCCCCAAAATGAGCTCCAATTGTCAATGTAGCCCACGTCATTTTTAGGACACCACACAGACAGCCAGCGGTTCAAGGATGACGAGCGACTAAACATGTCATCACTGGTCAGATTGGGGAGGGGCCCAGAGAATACTACAGTGGCTGACATCATTTTTGCAAAGTCACACACCGATTCTACATTAAGTTTCGTGACTTCCGACTGCCGGAGACGGATGTCATTAATGCCGGCGTGAATAACAATTGTGGAATATTTACAGTTACTTTTAGCCAGCATTTTCAAATTTGACTCGATGTCGCCTGCTCTGGCCCCAGGAATGCATTGGACTATGACCGCTGGAGTCTCTAGGTTCACGTTTCTGACTACAGAGTCGCCAATGATCAGAGTTTTTTCCTCAGCGGGTGTGTCGCTGAGCGGGGAAAAACGATTAGAAACGTGAACAGGTTGGTGGTTAACCGGGGCTTTGCGACTAGGCTTCCTTCTCACCGTCACCCACCCAGTCTCTCCTGGCTGCTGAGGAGAGGTGGAAGCCGGGGGACGGCTAGCAGGCCCTATGCTAGGGTGCTCCACTGCAGCTCAGGGGAGTCCGTCATTATTAACTGGCGCTGACGGTGTTTCAATGCAGTGGAGCTGAGATTCTAAATCACACAACCTCACTTCAACCACCTCAAAAAGACAACATTTATTCCATTTACCGTTATCACTAAAGGAGGCAGAGGTGCAGCTAAACATCTAACAGAGAGAGCAGACCAGAGGAGGAGAGGAAGGAGAGCTAGTAGCCATAGCTAGTGGCTAACCCGAAGCTAACACAAACACTGATGAAAGGTGAACAGAAGGCTGAAGAGGGTGATTAGATGACACTGATTGCTCACACAGGTGCAGGAGGCTTATTAAACAGAAGTGAGAGGTGACGGTAGATGGAAAAAAAGTGATTAAAATACAATTAAAGGCAACAATCCTCAGGAGATTGAGGAGAGCAAACCACAGAGCAAACCGACAGCCAGCAACACAGGAAGTGGCGATACGTTACCACAGCACGTTCACCAGGAACAGAAATGATGCAATCAACCAACAAAGAAAATCTAAAAACAAGCACTGATTGATTCATGGCTCCTACATTCCAGCCCCTAATTATTAGGTCACCCCATAATAATTAACTACTTATTACTGACAGGAGACATGAATCAATCAAAACCCAATCACCAATATCAACTAATAAACCAACAACTTTGTCTTCTTTCTTCATCAAGTCCTTATCTTCACCACATCAACACAAAGCTCAAAGTCCAGAGCCATAGCAGTGTTAAGTCACCAAAGCTGGTTCACACTATAACATTTGGACCGACTTTGACATTTTGAAACATCAGAGAAAGTAGTCCAAACGTTAGTGAAAATATGTTCATGAGCAAGTTTTTTTTTAAATCCAGCCCACACCAACTTTTAAAAACTGGTGAAAGCATTTGCCAGCGTTGCATTCAGTGGTGGCAAACTTTTGCCAGCTTAGGTTAACTTAATCTAAGAACACTAAGTGCAGGTCAGCTGACATCAGCGTCAGGCGATGCTGATATAAAGATCAGCATTTGTGGAGGCTTCCTGCCATCCTGGACCTGCTTTTTTGGGTGGATTCACACTACAACGTTTGGACCAACTTTAACTGACGTTTTGGCAAACATCTGGCTCTGCTGGAAAAAGCTGATAAAAGTTAATGATAGTTATTGTTTGTTGGTAAATGCTGGTGAAAGTTGTGCTCAGTTTGTAAAAGTTCCTGAGCACTGGGCTAAGTTATGCAGAGTTCACCTAAGTCAGCCTAAGTTAAGCTCTGGCAAACGCTGCCTGAAATGCTGGTGGAAGCAGGTGATTTTAGACCAAAACTCAGTTCAGACATGCACGGATAAAGAGAAATGGCAAGAAGGGGGAATTAAAAAAAGAAATATATATATCAAATCAAATCAAACTTTATTGTCATATTGCTGTACATACAACTGTAGTGCAGGCAAGATAAAATTGTGTTTCTCTCGGCATCCATATAAATAGAAGCAGCATGATTAAGACACACTCACACATATCTTCACCCCCCCACCCCCACCCCCCATCCTTTCACACATCCCTGAGACATACTTGGGAAAAACTAACTATAATATACAAATAATATACATAATGTCTGTAGGTGCAGTAGTGTGTATGAGAGATTCCGGATCAACTGTTCAGCATCCTAACAGCTTGTGGAAGGAAGCTGTTGATCAGTCTGGTGGTTCTGCCTCTGATGCTCCGGAATCGTTTACCAGCTGGAAGAAGTTCAAAATGTTTATGCAGAGGATGAGAACGGTCCTTGACAATGTTCAGTGCCCTGCTCCTGCAACGGTTCTGAAAAAGTTCTTGGACAGAGGGGAGGGAGACTCCAATTACCCTCTCAGCTCCCTTAACTATCCTCAGCAAGGCTTTTTTGTCTGACATACTGCAGCTGGAGTACCATGTAGCAATGCAGTACGTCAGAACACTCTCCACCACACCTCTGTAGAAGGTCCTGAGAATGCAGATGGGGAGAGATGCCAGTTTGAGTTTCCTCAAGAAGTGCAGTCTCTGCTGAGCCCGCTTCCTGATCCCCAAGGAATTCTTGCTCCAGGTCAGGTCCTGCGAGATCTGCACTCCGAGGAACTTGATGTTTTCCACTCTCTCCACTAAACGGACGCCAATGCTGAGGGGGACGTGTTCAGGCTGTGACCGCTGGAAGTCGATTATCATCTCCTTTGTTTTGTCCACGTTGAGCACCAGATTGTTCTCCCTGCACCAGCCCTCCAGGTCTCTCACTTCTTCCCTGTACATTGATTCCTCATCCCTCTGGATAAGTCCCACCACCGTGGTGTCGTCTGCAAACTTAATAATCTGGTTCCCCTCTTGTCTGGATACACAGTCATGTGTTAGAAGTGTAAACAACAGTGGACTGAGTACGCAGCCTTGAGGGGATCCGGTGCTCAGCGTGACAGAGTTGGAGATGTTGTTTCCAACCCGGACAGACTGAGGTCTCTCAGTCAGGAAATCCAGGATCCAGAGACATGTGGCGGTGTTCAGACCAAGAAGGAGTAATTTCTCCATCAGTCTCTGGGGAATAATGGTGTTGAATGTCGAACTGAAATCAATGTACAGGAGTCTGGCGTAGGTGTCTTTCTGGTCCAGGTGGGTGATGACAGAGTTTAGGGTGGTGACTATAGCATCATCCGTGGAGCGGTTTGAACGATATGCAAACTGGAGCGGTTCGTGTGATGCAGGGAGGCAGGCTGTAATGTGTGGTTTGACAAGCCCTTCAAAACACTTCATCACAACTGGTGTCAGTGCAACAGGATGACAGTCATTCAAACAGGACACAACTGGTTTCTTTGCCACCGGTACAATGATAGAGGTCTTAAAGCATCAGGGAACGATGGCCTGACTCAGGGAGATGTTATAAATGTCAGTCAGGACATCCGCCAACTCGCTCACGCAGTCTCGGAGTACACGTCCCGGGATGTTGTCCAGACCTGCAGCTTTACGTGGGTTGACTCTGGTTAGGGTCCTCCGTGTGTCCGCTGTGTTGATGGTAAAAGCTGGTCTGACCGATGGTGGGGGTGGGCCAGCCCTCCCTCTGGTTGTCGGGTTAGATGCTTCAAAACGTGCAAAGAAGTCGTTGAGCCTGTCTGGAAGCGAAGCGTCGTCATCATCGACCCCCTGCCTAGACTTATAGCCCGTCAGTGTCCGAACTCCCTGCCACATCTGCATGGTGTTCCTAGTGTCACAGAGGTGTCCCTGGAATTTTCTCCGCATAGGCGCGCTTCGCCACCTTAATTCCCTTTGAGAGCGCAGACCTGGCTGAGCGGAGGGCAATCCTGTCCTCCGCTCTGAAGGCTGCATCTCTGGCTGTAAGCAGCGAGCGCACCTCTGCAGTCATCTAGGGCTTATGGTTACCCCGCATAGTGATGGTCTTCACTGTAGTGACATCCTCTGTGCACTTCGCGATGTAGCTGGTGACCGTTTCAGCATACTCCTCCACATCTGTCTCGTCTTCCTGGGAGGCTGCTATTTTGAAAACCTCCCAGTCTGTGTGCAGAAAACAGTCTTTCAGTGCAGAGGTTGCACTCTCTGGCCAAATCCTGATTTGTTTCACTGCTGGCCTGCTGCGCTTCAATAAAGGTTTGTAGACAGGCACCAGCATCACGGATATGTGGTCAGAAAGGCTGAGGTGGGGGCGGGGTATCGCCTTATAAGCATCTGTGTTTGTGTACACTAAGTCCAACATATTCTCTCCTCTGGTCTTAAAGTCTACACATTGTTTAAACTTGGAGAGCACAGTCTTTAGGCTGGTGTGGTTAAAATCCCCCGCAACCACCACAAAACTGTCCGGATGTGAAGTTTGGATTTCACTAATCGCATTGTGCAGTACCCCGAGTGCCTTCTTAGCATTAGCGTTAGCATTAGCGCTCGGCGATATGTAAATAGCTGCTACAAACACGTTGCTGAATTCCCTCGGCAAATAATATGGCCGACAATTTACAATAAGGAACTCCGCCAACGGAGAGCAGTGTTTAGATACCAATGTGGCGTTAACGCACCAGTTCTTGTTAACATAGATGCATAGCCCACCCCTCCGGCTCTTACCGGAGCTTGCCGTTACTCGGAACATCGCCATATCTTCCAGTTGAATGGCCTCGTCAGGGATGTTGTCGTGGAGCCAAGTCTCCATGAACACAAGCACACAGCAGTCCTTCCACTCTCTCCGGGTTTCTCTCAGCAGACGCAGCTCGTCCAGCTTGTTGTCGAGGGAGCGGACGTTAGAGAGAAGAAGCGACGGTACAACTGGTCTGGAGGGGTTAGCCTTTAGCCTAGCATGGATCCCGGCCCTTTTTCCACGCTTTTGCCTGCGTTCACACCGTCTGTGCTTCCTCCTCTCTCGGGTAGCTTCCAGCGGGGACTCCGCCAGAATTCCATGCTGGCGTAGAATGTCCAAATCACAACTGAGCGCTGTGATTCTTGCAGCGTGCAGTACCTTGATGTTTAATAAGGTCTCACAGTTATAAGTTTTACAGAATGTATGTCTGGGATGATCAAAACACTCAAAACTCTCACACTCGCTGATGCCATGAGGGGCCGCTGTGTCCATGCGCGCCGCCGCCATTTTTACACCTGGACTGATTATATACAGTATAATCTCCCAAAAATGTGACAGCCCCCCCCAAAAAGAAATCTCCTCATTGAGAAATTTACTGTTCTTAATTTCCTGCTCCGTGTGTAATCATTCTCCAGGATTTGTTGGTTCTTCTATTGCAGGAATCAAACAGGCTGATGTGGTGTCAAGATGTAAATGACATTTAACAGGTTTTTATGTTATTTTAATGGAGAGAGGAGTAACAGTCAAAATATAACCACCCGCAAATTTATTTATACGATGATTCACTAAATAGTTTTTTTATTCCATTCACGTTCACATTGTAATTGCGGACCTAATGTTGCAGTTGTATAGGCATATTGTATTTTATTTACAGGACTGAATGAATGAATGAAGAGGGAATGCAGAAGTAACTACATAGGAATATCAAATGTAAATAAATACTGAAATGTATGCCCAAGGGAGATGTGTTCACTCCAGAAGCAGAACAGCAGGAAGCCTCCACAAACGCTGATTTTTATATGAGCATCATCTGACGCTGATGTCACCTGAACTGTTTCTCTGATTTTTCAAATTGTCTGCAAAAGCCGGTCCCAACACTAGTGTGAACCCAGCTTCAACTTCGGCTGGCTTAGGTAAACTCTGCATAACTTAGCCCAGCGCTCCAGAACTTTCACAATCCGAGTACAACTTTTACAAATGTGTATTCCCAAATGTCAGTAAATTTTCAGTACACTGAATTTTCAAAGAACACAACTTTCACCAGTGTTTGCCGACAAACATCAGCAATCATTAACTTTAATCAACTTTTGCCAGCAGAGCCAGACATTTGGCCAAAACATCGGTAAAAGTCAGTCAGAATGTTGTAGTGTGAATCCACCTTTAAGAATCAAACTCAAAGTTCAAGTTTCATCACAGCAAGTCCTCCTCCTGATTCGGCTTCCTGTACCAAACAAGCTTTAGTTACAGTGGCTATAAATAGTCTCCACAGCCCTGTTCACCTGCAGGTTTTTGTGATATAAAAAAATGAGACCAAGGTAAATCATTTCAAAACTTTTTCCACCTTTAATGTGACCTATAACCTGTACAACCCAATTGAAAAACAAACTGAAATCTTTTAAGGGGACAAATAAAAACTTACAATAACCTGGTTGCTTAAAAATGCACACCCTGTTATAGTACGTAACTGGGGATGTGGCTGTGTTCAGAATTAACCAATCACATTCAAACTCATGTTAATGGGAGTCAGCACACACCTGCCACCATTTAAAGTGCCTCTGATTAACCCCAAATAAAGTTCAGCTGTTCTAGTAGGCTTTTCCTGACATTTTTGTAGTCACATCTTACAGCACAAACCATGGTCTGGAGAGAGCTTCCAAAGCATCAGAGGAATCTCATTGTTCAAAGGTATCAGTCAGGAGAAGGGAACAAAAGAATTTCCAAGGCATTAAATCTACCACGGAACACAGTGAAGACAGTCGTCATCAAGTGGAGAAAATATGGCACAACAGTGACATTACCAAGAACTGGATGTCCCTCCGAAATTGATGAAAAGACGAGGAGAAAACTTGTCAGGAAGGCTGCCAAGAGGCTGACAGCAACATTGAAGGAGCTGCAGGAATTTATGGCAAGGACTGGCTGTTGAGTACATGTGACAACAATTCCCCATCTAGGGTGGCAAGACGGAAGCCTTATCTTGCAAAGTAAAACATCCAAGCCCGGCTACATTTTGCAAAAACACAATTGAAACCTCCCAAACGCATGTGGGAAAATGTGTTATGGGTCCATGAAACAAAGGTTGAAGTTTTTAGCCATAAATCCAAAAGGTATATTTGGCACAAACACATCACTGCTCATCACCAAAAGAACACCATATGTACCTACAGTGATGCATGGTGGTGGCAGCATCATGCTTTGGGGCTGTTTTTCTTCAGCTGGAACTGGGGCCTTAGTCAAGGTGGAGGGAATTATGAACAGTTCCAAATACCAGTCAGTGTTGGCACAAAACCTTCAGGCTTCTGCTACAAAGCTGAAGATGAAGAGGTACTTCATCTTTCAGCATGACAATGACCCAAAGCACACATCCAAATCAGAATCAGAATCAGAATCAGAATCAGCTTTATTGGCCAAGTATGCACAACACATACAAGGAATTTGACTTTGGCTAAAAACTTGCTCTCATTGTTCAGGTGGAGGATTTAAATAAGGATTCAATGACAACAGAGTATGTACAGTAAATTACAGTCTGTCCACGTTTCTATAAAAGGATGCAAATATATACAGGAATATATGCAGTTATTTACTCAGACTAACCACACTTTGCAGAAATATATGAAAAAATATACAGTCACACAGTATTTCAATGTGAACTCAGATTCAGTGATATAATGTGAATGAAGTAAAACGCAGTGTGAGAGTTATGTGCAATGTAATAATGGATGAAAAGTCATGAGTACAGCAACAGGTAGGACTAGGTGAATGTTAGGAGTTCATCAGAGTGATGGCTTGAGGAAAGAAACTGTTCCTGTGACGGGTGGTTTTGACCTTCAGTGATCTGTAACGACGACCAGAAGATAGAAGTTCAAACAGTTTGTGGCCGGGGTGTGATGGGTCAGCACAGATGTTTCCCGCCCGTTTCCTGGTTATGGACCGATATAAGTTCTCAATGGAGGGTAGGTCAGTACCAATGATCCTCTCCGCAGACTTAATGATCCGCTGCAGTCTGGTCTTGTCCTGTTTAGTGGCAGATCCAAACCAGACAGTGATGGAAAAGCAGAGGACAGATTGGATGATGGCGGTGTAGAAGACAACCAGCAGCTCCTGAGGCAAATCAAACTTCTTGAGCTGACGCAGAAAAAACAACCTCTGCTGGGCCTTTTTCCGGACAGTGTCTATATGGGAGGACCACTTCAGGTTCCGGGAGATTGTGGTACCCAGAAACTTGAAGGAGTCCACAGTGGACACTGTGCTGTTGAGGATGGTGAGTGGGGGGAATGAAGGGGGGTGTCGCCTGAAATCCACAGTCATCTCCACCGTTTTGGCTGGGTTAAGTTCAAGATGGTTCTGGCTGCACCAGAGGATCAGCTGCTCCACCTCCTGCCTGTATGCAGACTCATCATCATCCCGGATCAAACCGATGACTGTGGTGTCGTCCGCAAACTTCAGGAGCTTCACCGAAGGGTCCTCTGAGGTGCAGTCATTGGAGTAGAGGGAGAAGAGCAGTGGGGAAAGGACACATCCTTGGGGGGCGCCAGTACTAATTTTTCGGGAGCTGGATGTAAATCTCCCTAGCTTCACCTGTTGCCACCTGTCAGTCAGAAAGCTGGAGATCCACTGGCAGGTGGAGGGGGGCACCTTGAGCTGGAGGAGTTTCTGATGAAGAATGCCTGGGATGATGGTGTTGAACGCTGAGCTGAAGTCGACAAACAGGATCCTGGCGTACGTCCCTGGGGAGTCGAGGTGTTGCAGGATGTAATGTAGTCCCATATTCACTGCATCATCCACTGACCTGTTTGACCGGTAGGCAAACTGCAGTGGGTCCATCAGGGGGCCTGTGATGACCTTCAGGTGGTTCAGCACCAATCTCTCCAAGGATTTCATGACCACAGAGGTCAGGGCAACAGTTCTGTAGTCGTTTAATCCTGTAACAGAGGGTTTCTTGGGAACTGGAATGATGATGGAGCGTTTGAAGCAGGAAGGCACTTCACGCAGCTCCAGTGATCTGTTAAAGATCCGGGTGAAGATGGGGGCCAACTCGTTGGAGCAGACTCTCAGGCAGGACGGAGACACACCATCAGGTCCTGCAGCCTTCTTGATCTTTTGTCTCTGAAAGACCCGGCGCACCTCATCTTCACAGATCATTAGTGCTGGTGGGAGGTCAGAGTGGAGGAGGGATGGAGTTCCTGGGGCTGCAGATAATCCTTTTGTGTGGGTGGGAGGTGAGAACTGTAGGTTCTTTTCAAACCTGCAGTAAAAGCTGTTTAGGTCGTTAGCCAGCTGGAGGTTTTCCACAGGGTGGGGGGATGGTCTCAACAAAAGAATGGCTTCACCAGAGGAAGATTAAGGTTTTGGAATGGCCCAGCCAGAGTCCAGACCTGAACCTGATCAAACATCTGTGGGGTGATCTGAAGAGGGCTGTGTACAGGAGATGCCCTCACAATCTGACAGATTTGGAGCATTTTTGAAAAGAAGAGTGGGCAAATATTGCCACATCAAGATGTGTCACGGTGATAGACTCCTACCCAAAAAGACTGAGTGCTGTAATAAAAGCCAAAGGTGCTGCAACAAAGTATTAGTTTAAGGGTGTGCATATTTACGCAACCAGGTTATTGTAAGTTTTTTATTTTTTTATTTTTCCCCTTAAAAGATTTCAGTTTGTTTTTCAATTGGGTTGTAGAGGTTATAGGTCACATTAGTGGTGGAAAAAGTTTTGAAATGATTTATCTTGGTCTCATTTTTATACAGGACCTGAGATGCTCTTCTCCTCATCTCAAGCGATTTCAACCATATTCCACTGTCTCCCATTCTACCCACGTTTACCCAGTATGTCTCATGCCACACTAGAGACAATAAAACACTGGACTTATTCTACGCAAACACTAAGGAGGCGTACACCTCATCACCACTCCCCCCACTCGGGAGATCGGATCACAACTTAGTCCATCTCCTGCCGGTGTACAAACCCCTAGTGCACAGACAACCTCCGGTCATGCGCACAGTGAAGTTATGACTGAGGAGGCAATGGACGCTCTAAAGGACTGTTTTGAAACCACTGCCTGGGAGCAGCTCTGCGATCCACATGGTGAGAACATCGATGGCCTCACTCACACCATCACGGACTACATCAACTTCTGTGTGGACAACACCGTACCCACCAAGACCATACGGTGTTGCTCAAACAACAAACCCTGGATCAACCCTGAGATAAAAACACTTCTGAGAGAGAAGAAGAGGATCTCCAGGTCAGGGAACAGGGAGATGCTGAAGTCCGTACAGAGGGAGCTGAGGAGGAAGATCAGAGAAGGCAAGGACAGCTTCAGGAAGAAGATGGAGGACAAGCTGCAACAGAGCGACATCGGCGGGGTCTGGAGAAACCTTAAAACCATCTCTGGGCTCCAGAATACCTCCTCCCAGGCCACGGGGGGCAGGGAGTGGGTGAACAATCTGAACCTGTTTTTTAATAGGTTTGACAAACCGCCCTCCCCTCCGACTGCACAACAACCACTGCTGCCTCTACTGTCATCGAGACCTGCTGTCCACACCCCACTCCACCAACACCCCCCCACTCCCAGCACACAACCCTCCAACCTGACCCTCACTAAGACCCAGGTGAGGACGGAGCTGAGGAAGATCAAGGCGAGGAAGGCCTTGGGACCGGACGGCATCAGCACGAAGCTCCTCAAGTCCTGTGCAGACCAGCTGTGTGGGATTGTGGAGCACATCTTCAACCTGAGCCTGAAGCTGGGGAGGGTACCACAGTTGTGGAAAACATCTGGGTACCTGGGTATTCATCTGAACAATAAACTAGACTGGTCACACAATACTGATGCACTCTACAAGAAGGGACAGCGCAGGCTGTTCCTGCTGAGGAGACTCAGGTCTTTTGGTGTACAAGGGGCGCTGCTGAAGTCATTCTATGACACGGTGGTGGCATCAGCCATCACTTTTGGAGTGGTCTGCTGGGGCAGTGGCATTACTGCAGCCGATAGGAAGAGACTGAACAAACTGATTAAGAAAGCTAGCTCTGTCCTGGGGCAGCGCCTTGATCCGATGGAGGAGATAGGAGAGAGAAGGACGGTGGCTAAACTGTCATCTCTGCTGGAGTCCGAGTTCCACCCTATGCAGGACATACTGAATGCACTGAGGAGCTCATTTAGCAGCAGACTACATCATCCCAGGTGCACAACCGAGAGGTTTCGTAGGTCCTTCCTACCAACGGCTGTCAGACTGTACAACCTAAGCAGGGCTGCTCGCAGAGATAGCAAAAAGACGTAACAAACTAATAGTTTTTTGAATGCAAAAGATGCAATAGACTTACACAATGGTCCCCTCCGGCATACAACTAGGAACATACCGGTCGCTATGGAGGGTGAGAATATGTATGGGCACATAATCATACCATGTAGGATAACTAAGTAGACGGTTATGCTGTTTCATTCCATCTAGCAACAATGCTCTGCACTGTGTGTGTTTATATATTTGCATATTTATTCCATCTAGCTACAATGCTCCGTACTGTGGGTGTTTATATATTTATATATCTACATATTATTCCATCTAGCTACATTGCTCCGCACTGTGTGTGTTTATATACTTGCATACTTATTCCACCTAGCTGCAATGCTCCGTACTGTGGGTGTTTATATATTTACATATTTATTCCATCTAGCTACAATGCTCTGCACTGTGTGTTCATATATTCATATATTTATTCCATCCAGCTACAATGCTCTGCACTGTGTGTCTGTGTGTGTGTGTATATATATATATTTTATAGTAATACGTACATATGTTTATTAGCTGCTCTTGCTTGCTTGTTTTTTTCTTGCCTTCTGATTGTTGCTCTGAGTGTTGCTATCCCTGTGCTGTTGCAATCCTGGAATTTCCCCGTTGTGGGACTAATAAAGGCTTATCTTATCTTATCTTATCTTATCTTGTGTGGTACCTGTACCAAAGACTTCCCACCCCAAAGACCTGAACAGCTCCAGACCAGTGGCCCTGACGTCTCACATGATGAAGACCCTGGAGAGACTGCTCCTTGCTCACCTCCGCCCCCTGGTGAGACCAGCGATGGATCCACTCCAGTTTGCCTACCAGCATGGCATTGGGGTGGAGGATGCAGTGATCTTCCTCCTTCACCGTTCCCTGTCCCACCTGGAGAAGCCCGGGAACGCGGTGAGGATCATGTTCTTTGACTTCTCCAGTGCTTTCAACACCATCCAACCAATGATCCTGAAGGACAAGCTGCTGTGTGCAGGGGTAGACCAGCACCTGTCATCATGGATCCTGGACTACGTCACTAACCAGCCACAGTTTGTGAGAACCCAGGATTGTGTCCGACATGATCATCGGTAGCACGGGGGCCCCCCAGGGAAGGGTTTTGGCTCCCTTCCTGTTCAACCTTTATACTGCGGACTTCTCACACAACACAACACTCTGCCATCTACAGAAGTTCTCTGATGACTCTGCGATCATTGGCCTCATCTCCAATGGAGATGAAGCTGAGTACAGAGGGCTTATCCAGGACTTCGTGGACTGGTGCCATAGGAACTGCCTCCAGATCAACGCGAGGAAAACTAAGGAGCTGGTGGTGGACTGCCGCAGGTAAGGACAACCCCTCACAGCACCAGTAAACATACAGGGAACAGACATTGAGATGGTGACATCCTACAAGTACCTGGGTATTCATCTGAACAATAAACTAGACTGGTCATACAATACCGACACACTCTACAAGAAGGGACAGCGCAGGCTGTTCCTGCTGAGGAGGCTCAGGTCTTTTGGTGTACAAGGGGCGCTGCTGAAGACATTCTACGACACGGTGGTGGCATCAGCCATCACTTTTGGAGTGGTCTGCTGGGGCAGTGGCATTACAGCAGCCGATAGGATGAGACTGAACAAACTGATCAAGAAAGCTAGCTCTGTCCTGGGGCAACGCCTTGACCCAGTGGAGGAGATAGGAGAGAGAAGGATGGTGGCTAAACTGTCATCTCTGCTGGAGTCCGAGTTCCACCCTATGCAGGACATACTGAACGCACTGAGGAGCTCATTTAGCAGTAGACTACATCATCCTAGGTGCGCGACCGAGAGGTTTCGCAGGTCCTTCCTACCTACAGCTGTCAGACTGTATAACCTAAGCAGGGCTGCTCGCAGAGATAGCAAAAAAATATGACGACCTAATAGTACTGAATGCAAAAGAAGCAACAGACTTACACAAATGGTCCCCTCCAGTATACAACTAGGACAATATCAGTCGCTATGGAGGGTGACAATATGTATGGGTACATATTCATACCATGTAGGGTAAGTAAATAGACGGTTATGCTGTTTATTCCATTTAGCTACAATGCTCCGCTCTGTGTATATATATTTATGTGTACATATGTATATTTACTCCTCTTATTTTATTTTCTTATCTTCTTAATTATTGCTCTGAGTGTTGCTATCCCTGTGCTGTTGCAATCCTGGAATTTCCCCATTGTGGGACTAATAAAGGCTTATCTTATCATGAAAACCTCGCAAAGGTTTGGCAAACCTGACAAAGGGCCACCCTTTGTCACCGATCCTGTTTATAATTTTTATGGACAGGATTTCTAGGCGCAGCCAGGAAATGGAGGGTGTCATGCTTGGTGACCACAGGATCTCATCTCTGTTGTTTGCAGATGATGTTGTCCTGTTAGCTTCATCCAGCAATGACCTACAGCAATTACTGGGACAGTTTGCCGCTGAGTGTGAAGCAGCTGGGATGAGAATCAGCACCTCCAAGTCTGAGTCCATGGTCCTCAGCCGGAAGAAGGTGGATTGTCCTCTCCGGGTTGGGGACAGGCTCCTGCCCCAAGTGGAGGAGTTTAAGTATCTCGGGGTCTTATTCATGAGTGAGAGGAGAATGGAGCGAGAGATTGAAAGACAGATAGGAGCAGCATCTGCAGTGATGCGGACGTTGTACCGGTCTGTTGTGGTGAAGTGGCAGCTGAGCTGTCGATTTACCGGTCAATCTATGTTCCTACCCTCACCTATGGTCATGAGCTTTGGGTAATGACCAAAAGAATGAGATTGCGGATACAACTGGCTGAAATGGGCTTTTTTCGTAAGATTGCTGAACTCACCCTCAGAGATAGGGTGAGGAGCTCAGTCATCCGGGAGAGGCTCAGAGTAGAACCGCTGCTCCTCCACATTGAAAGGACTCAGTTGAGGTGGTTTGGGTATCTGATTAGGATGCCTCCTGGACGCCTCCCACTTGAGGTGTTTCATGCACGTCCCACTGGGAGGAGATCCTGGGGCAGACCCAGGACTCGGTGGAGAGACTACGTCTCCCAGTTGGTCTGGGAACGCCTCGATGTCCTCTCTGAAGAGCTGGAGCAGGTGGCTAGGGAGAGGGAAGTCTGGGCTTCTCTGCTTGAACTGCTGCCTCCACGACCCGGACCTCTGGAAAAGTGGTCGAAGATGGATGGATGGATGGACGCTGCTGTATGTATTCTGTGCCAGTCCTAATAAAGTTCAGTTTGTTGCTTGACATAAGATGACTCCTGTCTCACTGATTTCATACATAACAGTCTAGTGGCGAGAATAAACTATGGAGGCGTACGGGGCACCTCTACCACCGTTTCTACAGTATCCGGGAGAACCAGCAATCCTATGGCCGAACTGGTTGGCCATGTTTGAGGGGTATATTGCAGCATTGGGCCTAAGTAAACTCGACAGAGTGCGGAGGCGAGCGCTTCTGGTTCACCATCTCGGTGTAGAAGGTCGGAGAATTTTCCACACGTTGGGGGAGACAGAGTCTTATGTGGATGCTGTCGGTCAGCTTGCTGACTACTTTGCTGAGCACACACAGAGCATGAAGCTGTGGGTGGAAAGGCTGTTGGTGCCAAAGGAAGCGACGCTAGCTAGCTCGGGGGAGCTAACAGCCTAGCTGGTGGCAACGGCAAAATTAGCCACGGAGCTCAGTGATATCAAGCTACAAGCTAGATATCACGGTGAAGTCGGAGCCACAAGTGAGGGAGCCCACATCCACCGAGAACAGCAAGTCAGCCAAAAAGCACAGCACAGTGAGTGACCACAGCACTGGAGGTGAACACAGCGCGGTGAGCGAAGATGGCACGGGGGGAGAGCAGCCACCAAACTCAGCTCGGTTTTCCCTGCAGCTAGAGTTGGAGCAGCGGGAGGGGGAGTGTGAGCATGCTGATAACCCTGAAAAACAGCTTCAACAGCTAGGCATAGAGACAGCACAGTGGAGCACCTTGGACGAGGGTACCAAGTGTGATGAAGAGGCACCCGCGTCGATGAGTGACACAGACGAGCGAGCCACAGTTTTCCCAGAGCTTGGTCATGGTGGGCTGGAGCCTCTATTCTGCCTTCATGAATTAAAGTTGAGCAGTTCCCATTATAGCATTTCATGTAAGTGAGTTTGGTTCCCTCTAGTGGTGTAGTGAAAGCATCGTTTTGAACTGATACACAAAGTGTTGCACATGCGCAGTAATGATATAACAGGAGACCAGTCAGAGCTTCACCCGATGTACGAACGCTGTGAATGTTGTTTAATTATCGGCGCCTTGGACAACATTAGTCCGTGAGTATCCTACATGGTTTGACAGTGTTAACAGCTACAATGAGAACTGTACGGTTGCATTGGTGTATTTTAAGCGACTGTCTAGTCCGTTGCCAACATTGCTACCAAGCTAAGTTAGAGCTAATGCTAACATCTGCTAAGCTAGACACGGTGACCATATCATTGACGGCGTGTATATGTCTACTTTGTTGCAGTTTTACATGGATGTAGGAACGAATGTAAACTGATGTAAGACCAAAAAAGACAAGTGTACATCACGTTGAGTTCCTTGTGGTGTAGCATTAATAAATGAGATAAAAGGAAACATCTTGTCATCATTGAGACCTGCACCATATGTGTTAGCTTGCTGTCTACCAGTCGATAATTAGGAAACTCGATGGGAGGGCAGTAAAGTAAAAGGACTACAGCGCGGTGGGCCCAATAAACAAACAACAAGCAGCAAATGAGCCTCAGGGCAGGAGAGCAGCACCAGCCAACTCCCCAACTCAGAAGTGAAGTTATGGAGACGGAACACACAACTGCCTTGGCTACAGCTGTACAAGGTAGCTCGTTATAGTCACGTAGCTCCAAGTCAAGCAAGGCTTCTTCAGCTACCTCCTCAGCCATAAAAGCTAGAGCTAAAGCAGATGCTGCACGAGCTAAATTAGCTTATTCAGAGAAAGAAGCAGCCCTCATCACGCAGAAAGCTAATCTTGAAGCACATATGCACATTCTGAACCATCAGAAGGCTGCTGCAGCTGCAGAAGCTGAAGCTGCGGCTTATGAAGAAGCAGAGGAATGTGCAAGAAGTGAATTCAGTCAGGTATTAATGGACTTGCCAGTTGGCTCAGCACAACGCACATCCGAGTATGTACAGAAACACCTTGATATGTGCTTCGAGGAAACTCCATTTAAAACTGATCCAGACACCCCCTCTAAGATCCAGTGTGAACAGTTTGAAATGGCCACAAATGTACCATTCATCTCATCTAATGCTGTAGATGGTAAGAGTAGGGTCAGCGTCAACATGAAGGAGGAGCATGGAGCTGCAGAGACAATTAATCCCCCAACGTTACGACCCCATTATGCCCCCGAAACACATTACGCGGAAGCACAAGGCATTCAGGATCTGACCAAATACCTCACACGCCGGGAAATGTTGAGCATGGGACTCCTACAGTTTGATGACCTCCCAGAGAATTATTGGGCATGGAAGGCATCCTTCCAGAACGCCATACAAGACCTCAGCCTCTCACACCACGAGCAATTGGATTTGATGATAAAATGGCTTGGCACAGAATCAGCAGAACAAGCAAAGAGGATCCGCTCTGCACATGTCTTCAACCCAAAAGCAGCCCTCAACTTAGTCTGGGAAAGGCTAGAAGAGTGTTATGGGTCACCCGAAGCAATAGAAAATGCACTGTTAAAAAAGCTTGATCATTTTCCCAAAATCAGCAACAAAGATGCACTCAAGATGAGAGAACTTGGTGACGTTCTACAGGAAATCGAATGTGCCAAGGATGGCGGATACCTACCTGGGCTCGCATACCTGGATACAGCCCGTGGAGTGAATCCTGTTGTCGAGAAACTGCCCTACAGCCTACGGGAGAAGTGGATTGCAGCAGGTGCCAAATACAAAGAAACACACAAAGTCGCTTTTCCTCCTTTCAGCTTTTTTTCCAGTTACGTCAGACAACAGGCCAAAATAAGAAACGACCCAAGTTTCAGTTTCTCTCCACCGGCCCACATGAACACCAGAGTTGAAAAGGCCCCCAAGTTCGCCAGTAAGCACCTCATCAGTGTCCACAAAACGGACATCCCACCAGCTTCACCCACAACTAAAGGTAGCCACGCACATAAAAGAACAGAAAGCCCAGATAAACAATGTCCCATACACAGAAAGCCACACCCATTAAAGAAATGTAAAACGTTTAGAGCAAAACCAATAGAAGAACGCAAACTGTTCTTGAGAGAGAATCACATCTGCTTTAAGTGCTGTGGGTCCACTCAGCATCTGGCAAAAGACTGTAAACAGTTAATCCAGTGCTCTGACTGTGGTAGTGATAGACATGTAGCAGCACTACATCCTGACCCCTCTCCTCCTCCCTTGGAACCTCAGGAAGCTGAGGCGGATCATGGCGGGGAGTCCTATGATTATGAAGGCACACTAGTCACGTCTAGATGCACAGAAGTTTGTGGTAATGCAGAAAACCCACGATCCTGCTCAAAAATTAGCCCTGTGTTAGTTTATCCTGCAGGACACAGAGAAGAAGCCCAGAAAATGTATGCAGTGCTCGATGAACAAAGCAACAGATCACTTGCTAAATCATAGTTTTTCCAGCTGTTCAACATTAGAGCACCTTCCGACCCTTACACACTGAAAACGTGCTCAGGGGCTACTACGGTTTGGGGGCGGAGATCTTCAAACTTCATGATAGAACCAATGGATGGAAAAGTACAGCTCCAGCTTCCAAACTTGATCGAGTGTGACATGATCCCCGATGACAGGAGGGAGATTCCATCTCCAAAGGCCGCACTTGTGCATCCACACCTGAGAAAAGTCGCAGACAAGATTGCATCTGTAGATGAACATGCTCCCATCCTCCTACTGCTGGGAAGAGACATCCTACAGGTACACAAGGTGAGAGAACAAATAAATGGGCCCCACAGTACTCCCTACGCACAGCGCTTGGACTTGGGATGGGTTATTGTGGGAGAAATGTGTTTGGGGACGACACACAAGCCTTCGACTGTTAACGTGCTAAAGACACATGTACTCTACAATGGTCGTGCATCATTCCTCAGCCCATGCCCAAACACATTTCTTGTCAAAGAGGTTTCAGGTTGCTCCACCTCACGCCCCAACAGCATACTACCATATGCCTTGCAGGGTGAGAGAGACACAGACCACTTAGGAAACACAATCTTTGATAAAACAAAGGACGACAATAAATCAGCGCTGTCAATAGAAGATTGGGTTTTTATTGACATCATGGACAAAGAAGTAAGAGACTACAGAATGAAAGTGCATGTGTTCGGCAACAGCCCTTCTCCAGCCGTGGCTATTTACTGCATGAGACGTGCTGCAGCTGAAGGTGAGAAAGAGCACGGACATGACACAACACAGTTCATAATGAGACATTTCTATGTAGATGATGGATTAGCCTCCACAGCCACTCCAGAAGAAGCTGTTGACATGCTGACAAATGCACAAAAGATGTTAGCCCAATCCAATCTCAAATTACACAAAATAGCATCTAATGACTACAGGGTCATGGAAGCCTTTCCGGCGAATGAAAGAGCAAAGGACTTAAAAGACTTAGATCTCAAACGTGACGAGCTCCCACTACAGCGCAGTTTAGGGGTGCTTTGGAATCTTGAAACTGACAGTTTTATGTTTCAGGTGTCCATCGACAGGAAGCCCTACACATGAAGGGGAGTCTTAGCGATGGTCAACAGCCTGTATGATCCTCTGGGGTTTGTGGTGCCTATCACAATGCAGGGGAAGAACCTCCTGTGTGAACTGTCAACAGAACATGGTGACTGGGATGAACCACTTCCCGCTGAGAGAGAAGAGGAATGGAACAAATGGAAAGATTCCCTGAAAGACCTAGAAGACCTACATATACCAAGGTGCTACCTGCCATTGTCGCAGCCTTCTGTTCGAAAAAGAGAGTTATGCATTTTCTCAGATGTATCAACCTTGGCAATCGGAGCAGTAGCATATCTGAGAACCACCAACAATGAAGGTCAGTGCCACTCAGGGTTCATTATAGGTAAATCTAAAATAGCACCACGCCCTGCACACACCATCCCTCGTTTGGAGTTATGCACAGCTGTTCTAGCTGTTGAGATGTACGAGCTGATCAGGGATGAGATAGACACTGCAATGGATGCTGTCAGGTTTTATACAGACAGTAAGATTGTTCTTGGGTACATAACATGACTCTCTTACCATCATCTCTTACCATCCTCACCTGTACATAACTGCCCATCTAACTTATTGTACATTATTTGCACATAACAGTACTCTTAACTTTCTGCACTGCTGCATATATTTGCTTAAATTGCACATACTGTTAATTACCGTATATACTGCACTGCTGTCCTTTGCACTTCTGATTGGATGCTAAACTGTGTTTTGTTACCTTGTATTCATGCATGTGTAATGACAATAAAGTTGAATCTAATCTAATCTAATCTAATAAACAATAACACAAAAAGGTTCTACACATATGTGGCAAACCGTGTAACCCGCATCAGAAAGTCAACACTTCCATCACAGTGGTATTACATAGCAACCAGCGACAACCCAGCGGACACTGCCACAAGATACATCGCGGCAGATGCACTGAAGCTCACAAACTGGTTCCAAGGACCTCTGTTCTTGACTCAACCCGATGCAGAACCACAGCAATCTGACCCCTTCTCACTCACAAGTCCAGAGGAAGATGCAGAAATCAGGCCTGATGTAAAAACATTCGTTACTAAGGTGTCTGTTGGACATTTGGGGTCACACCGCTTTGAAAGGTTCTCACACTGGATGAAACTGTGCCGCACAGTTGGATCACTCATTCGTGTCGCAGCTTCATACAAGAGCAAGTCCGGGCAAACCAAAAACAGTGGGTGGAAACGTCATAACAGTGCGTGCACTATCAATGAACTTTCACGAGCGAAATGCCTAATAATATCTACAGTGCAACATGAAGTCTTTAAGGAAGAGTTCAAGTGCATTGAAACAAAACACCCACTGCCAAAACAGAGTTGGCTAAAAAAATTAAACCCAATCATTGACGAGGATGGTCTGCTTAGAGTCGGAGGACGCTTGGCACCAGCAAACCTGGCAAAAGAAGAAAAACACCCTCTCATTATCCCTCGTTCACACCACATCACTGTTCTTTTAATCAGATACTACCATGAAAAGGTAGCGCATCAAGGCCGACACATGACAGAGGGAGCCCTTAGAGCATCTGGGTTTTGGATCATAGGCGGCAAACGTCTCATGTCTTCTGCCATCCACAAGTGCGTGACCTGCAGGAAACTGAGAAAGACATTGCAAATCCAAAAGATGTCAAATTTACCAAGTGACAGGCTCTCACCAATGCCACCGTTCACCAGCGTTGGTCTAGACGTATTTGGTCCGTGGTCAGTGACAACACGACGCACAAGAGGAGGAAGCGCAGACAACAACAGATGGGCTGTACTTTTCACATGCATGTCAACAAGAGCTGTGCACATCGAACTGATTGAATCAATGTCAACGTCCAGTTTCATAAATACTCTGAGAATATTCTTCTCCATTCAGGGACCCGCACAGCTTCTGCGATCTGATAGGGGCACAAACTTTATCGGGGCATGTAAGGAACTGAGAATTGAGCGCAGTGACGCAGCATTAACGAGTTACCTACAAGAAAAGGGTTGCAAATGGTTTTTTAACCCACCTCATGCACCACACATGAGTGGATCCTGGGAAAGACTCATTGGAGTTGCCAGGGGGATTTTAGATGCACTACTTCTCAAGAACAAACTACGGCTCACACATGAGGTACTGAGCACCTTAATGGCGGAGTGATGAATGCAAGACCACTCGTGCCGGTCTCAACAGATCCTGACAATCCAACCATCCTAACCCCAGCAATGCTACTGACCCAAAAAACCAACCCCTTGACAGCACCATCGGGAACTTTCGCTGCAACAGAACTTCATGAATGTCAGTGGAAACAAGTGCAAGCTCTTGCGGATAGTTTTTGGAAGCAATGGAGACAAGAGTATCTCGTGACTCTTCAGAGCCGAAGAAAATGGACTGATGAGAAACCGAACATCGATGTTGGAGATGTCGTTTTGCTCAAGGATGGGCAAACACATAGAAATGACTGGCCCATGGGGCGGATTGTGAAGACATTTCACGGAAGGGACAATAAAGTACGAAAAGCGGAGGTGAAGATAATAAGAGATGGGACTGTCAAAGTGTTTCTGAGACCAATTACAGAAATGGTTTTACTGATAGCAGATGGGGAATAGATAATGATATGGTTAACATTGTTATGCACTGTTGTTTGAAATGTTGTAAGGCTAAATAGTGGTACAATGTTATTGCACCACATGGGGAGTATTCTGCCTTCATGAATTAAAGTTGATCAGTTCCCATTACAGCATTTCATGTAAGTGAGTTTGGTTCCCTCTAGTGGTGTAGTGAAAGCATCGTTTTGAACTGATACACAAAGTGTTGCGCATGCACAGTAATGATATAACAGGAGACCAGTCAGAGCTTCACCCGATGTACGAACATGTCACCATGGGATGAGACGCCGTCTCGGCGCTCAGCCCATGTTTCTCCTCATCCCTGCTTCTCCTTGAGCAGCGTCTCAGCAGGCTCCCAGCTGGCAGCATTACGGGACGGCTGGGGCCAATTAATCCTCATCAGCTGGGCACTGCCAATGAGAATAAATAGGAGCAGCCTCGATCACTCGGGGCTGCGACATAAGCACTGCTAGGCTGAAGCCCCTTTGTCTGGTGTCAGTCTCTACTCCTCTTACAGCATTCCTGTGATTGTTACCCGCTGAGAGTATGTATGCCTTGTTACCCCTACGTCCGGTACGAGCTCCCTGCTCCTGCGCTGTGCAACTCGTGAGTGTACCTCTGTACGAGTATCTGTGCTTTCCTTATCCCTCACCCCTTACCTTTAATAAAACATCACGACTCACTGGCTCGCCCTTGGCTCTTATTGCGTGGCTCCCTATAGCCCCGCGTGACAGTATGTCGCAGCCAGATGAGTTGCCGGCGGCCGTGAGTCGCTGTGGAATTGTACCTTTCTGTCCGGGTGTCAGCGCTGCTAGCATGCCGTTTCCCAGGAGTCACTCCCAACGCCAGGGCGACGAGCTGAGGTCCATCTCGGGGGCTGTCGACAGGACGCTCTTCACCCTGCACGACGCCTCCAACTCGAGACGCTGGCATCCGGGCCGTGCTGAGGATCTCCTGGACTGTTACCCTCATTCTTTGTTCCATCTCAAGGACAGTGCCAGGATAGACGCCACAGGTACACAGCGAGAGAAGCTCCGCGGGTTGGATGGAAATCCCGGCAGTGGATGACGTTGCCCCCCGCTTCGGGATCCCGTTCCTGCTGCCATTCCAGCCTGGGAGTTCGCGCCGACCAGAGGGCTTCCCCCGACCTGCACCACGTCACTCGGGATTCCCTCCAAGGAGCCGCAGCTGACAGCAGTTATGTCTGGGGCCGAGCGGCTGTCGCGAGCTCCACTGTGCATCCTGTCACCATCTTTGGGCATGTGGCGGTGGCAGTGAGATTGGTGGAGAGGACTCCGGGGCTACGAAGCTTTCCCGTGCTCGACGCCTTCCTCGCCTCGATCTCCGATCAGGAGTGGCGATTCCTGGGTTCCCCCCTCGCTTCATCCCCTGGGAATAGCCGTCATCACATCGCCGAGTCACCTCTGCACGAACCCCGTCCGGATCCAGTTCTGGGCTGCCGCCAGGACCTTTCCCTCCACGCAGCTGTCACCTCCTCGTCTCGTCAGTGTGGAGTTTTCACAGCCTCGTTCCCTGAGCCTCGTTCCCCCGCTGTCACTCCAGGACATTCGGGCTGGCTCATCCTGGCTGTTTCCCCCTCCTCCTCGACGCGCTTCCTGACTGCTGTGTGTGCCTGGAATCTCGGCCTGGTGAGCTCTCTGCTGGCGACTACGCGAGCGATCCTCAGATGGTTTCCCAGGGGGTCCTCCGTTATTGCCAGGCGGGGAGAGGAAGAAGCAGTGTCCACCACAGCAGGCGATATCCAACCTCCAGGAGACAGGCAAGTCATAGTTTATTCACATCGGCTTAATGATTTGCTCTGTCACATTCCTGGAGGAGGAGTTCAGGGTTCGCAGCTCCCTGAACTCCTCCCACCTGCTGTAACCTGTGTTCCTAATCCTGCATCCTCTGTGTCTCTCTCCGGCGAGCGATCCCCGGCTCCGGGTCAACGTGGTGGGATAAGGAGAGGGCCTGCGGTTCCGCAGCTATGTTGCAGACAAAGGAGGAGGACTGACTGCTGCGTGGAGTCTGCACCAACGACTAAGCATCCCCTGGTCTCCACGGAGGAGCGGTTCGGTCCGTGTTCGGGACGAGATTCTTCTGGCTTCACGCCGTGTGGATTGTCGGCGGGGTTACCGGAGCTGGAGGAACCTCAAGCTGCGCTGACCATCGTGCTGGCTGCGGGGCCCGACGCAGCTGAATGGGAGCCTGACAACGACCTCCTGACGACGGATCCTGGATCTTCGCAGTCCTGGACGGCGTCAGAACCCGAGATCAGGCGAGTGCTCTCCTTTCTTTTCTCCCTTTATATCTTTGAGCACTTTAGCCTGTCTCTAGGGGAGATGAGCCAGGTGCAGCCGCCCGCTGCGTCCGAGCTCGTCTCGCCGGGTTCTGGCGCTGCCGGTGATCCTGATCCCGGTTCTGTTTTCTCTCCTGAGCCTTCTTCCAGGGTCACCGGCGAGGAGTTGCCGTTCCTCATGGTGCTGGAGGGTCCAGGTTCAACGTTGGAGGTCGGTTCTGGTGCGGTGTCCAACGTGGGTTTGCCCGAGACCCAATCGGGGTCCGACGTGGGTGCTGTTCCAGCGGTGTCCGACATGGGTTCGCCTAAGGCCCAATCGGGGTCCGACGTGGGTGCTGCCCCAGTGTTGTCCAGGTCCGGTGAGGAGGTGGCCGTTTCCCTGCAGCCTGACGCTCGTCACCCTCGTCATCGGCTCTCCCCTGAGCCTCTTCCACCGGGACCCGCTTTGACCCTTCATCCGTCTCAACGGTCCTGGTGGTTGAGTGATGCGGGTCGACGGCCCGACCCGCAAGACTTTCGGTTCGGTGATCTGGTCCAACCCCCCGATGATCTGTGTTTGGTTCTGGGTGGCCTGGCTCGGCTACCGGTGGACTGGGTTCCTGGGATCTGGGTCCGGAGTTCGCCGTCCGAACATTTCCCTTTCCCTGGTTCGCCAACTGGACAATGGGCGGGGAGACCTCCGGAGCCACCTCGGCCATTTTGGACTCTGCCTGCCATATTCCTCGGGCGTCGCTTTTCTTTTGTTATTATTAAGGTCACTCGGGTGTAATATTTTGTCCTTTTGGTGAATGTATATTCATAGTGCTGTGTATTGTTTTCCATTGTCCGTACTCAGCATTTTCCTTTTTGTGCCTTGTTCGTAGCTTTGTCTGTGCGTTATAGAGTTATGTGTTTTGTTCCCCATCAAACCATACTCTGTAATTGTCCGTTTGTCCCAGTCACCTTCACTCCTCTAGGTGACTGTGTGTGTATATATACAGTATATATATATATATATACGGTGCTGTGTATTGTGGGTTTTTTTTTCTCCCCCCCTTCATTATCCGTACTCAGCGTTGTTTATCACTCTTGTCCTGTTCTTAGTTTTGTCTGTGCATTATGGAGTAGTGTTTGTTCTGTTATCCATACTCTGTAATTGCTTTATCCGTTTTTGTCATTCTTTTGGTGGGTTGTTATCTGTTCCCGTGTTCTGTATTCTCCCCATCTGTGCCCTGGTTTTTTTTTCTTGTGCGATGTAGAGTACCGTATTTGGGGGGTTTTTTCTCTGCCCTGTTACTCTACATTGGTCCATTGGTGTTGTCCTTCCCTTTGCTTCTTCCCCTCCGGTCCTGCCTCCCTTCCACCCACCTTAGGTGGGAGGGGCGGGGGGGGCTGGGATGTTCCTGGTTGTTCAGGAGCCCGACCTTGAGGGGGAGGCTCTGTCACCATGGGATGAGACGCCGTCTCGGCGCTCAGCCCATGTTTCTCCTCATCCCTGCTTCTCCTTGAGCAGTGTCTCAGCAGGCTCCCAGCTGGCAGCATTACGGGACGGCTGGGGCCAATTAATCCTCATCAGCTGGGCGCTGCCAATGAGAATAAATAGGAGCAGCCTCGATCACTCGGGGCTGCGACATAAGCACTGCTAGGCTGAAGCCCCTTCGTCTGGTGTCAGTCTCTACTCCTCTTACAGCATTCCTGTGATTGTTACCCGCTGAGAGTATGTATGCCTTGTTACCCCTACGTCCGGTACGAGCTCCCTGCTCCTGCGCTGTGCAACTCGTGAGTGTACCTCTGTACGAGTATCTGTGCTTTCCTTATCCCTCACCCCTTACCTTTAATAAAACATCACGACTCACTGGCTCGCCCTTGGCTCTTATTGAGTGGCTCCCTAGAGCCCCGCATGACAGAACACTGTGAATGTTGTTTAATTATTGGTGCCTTGGACAACATTAGTCCGTGAGTATCCTACATGGTTTGACAGTGTTAACAGCTACAATAAGAACTGCACGGTTGCATTGGTGTATTTTAAGCGACTGTCTAGTCCGTTGCCAACATTGTTACCAAGCTAAGTTAGAGCTAATGCTAACATCTGCTAAGCTAGACACGGTGACCATATCATTGATGGCGTGTATATGTCTACTTTGTTGCAGTTTTACTCGGATGTAGGAACGAATGTAAATGGATGTAAGACCAAAAAAGACGAGTGTACATCACGTTGAGTTCCTTGTGGTGTAGCATCAATAAATGAGATAAAAGGAAGCATCTTGTCATCATTGAGACCTGCACCACACGTGTTAGCTTGCTGTCTACCAGTCGATAATTAGGAAACTCGATGGGAGGGCAGTAAATCCACCAAGAATGGCAAGTCAGCCAAAAAGCACAGCACAGTGAGTGACCACAGCACTGGAGGTGAACACAGCGTGGTGAGCGAAGATGGCACGGGGGAGAGCAGCCACCAAATTCAGCTTGGTTTTCCCTGCAGCTAGAGTTGGAGCAGCGGGAGGGGGAGTGTGAGCATGCTGATAACCCTGAAAAACAGCTTCAACAGCCAGGCATAGAGACAGCACAGTGGAGCACCTTGGACAAGGGTACCAAGTGTGATGAAGAGGCACCCGCATCGATGAGTGACACAGACGAGCGAGCCTCAGTTTTCCCAGAGCTTGGTCGCGGTGGGCTGGAGGCTCTGGAGCTTCAACGGCGACCACTGCAGCAGCTTTACAGGGAGTCGGGGCCAGACTGACAGACATTGAGGGACTGAGTGCCAAGTAGCTCCATATCAGTCCAAGCAGAACCTCGCTTAGGGTCATGGACTTGGTCCGGGTTCGAGAAGTGGGACGTCCGCAAAGGCCCTTTTCCACTAGTCCCAGTCGGCCTTACTCTACACTACTCGCCACTACTCGGTTCGGCTCGGTTGTGTTTCCATTGCAGCTGGGCACGCCTGGGGTGGGTGGGAATTTTTTACAGCAAGGCGGCGCCACACTCCCGTGACGTAAAACACGCGACCCAAGCAAAACATAACATTGCGGCTGTACAAGGCGACTCCTCGGTCTGTGGCTTTTTGTCACTGTAAATGCCAGAAAGGACCGCCAGACAAGGGTACAGGCAGCGAGATGAAACACTCTGGAATAGTACTACAGCTTCTGGGAGAGCCGAAGACATGAGGATACAAACTAGATCATATCTGACGGTAAGCTAATGGTTGCTAATGCTAGTTTGCTTTAAGTACATCGTATTACACTGTAATGTCTGCAAGTTATCGCTGTTAGGTACTAAAATATGTATGCTGTGTATGTGTGTTTCAGATGGCTCTGTTGTGGGAAAATTACCGCTTCAAACGGTTGGTCTGGGCGTTCAACACAGCCTGTCACTGATGTCACCCCAGCTTCACAAACGATCAGTGGTTATAGAGCTTAAGAAT